>PVJC01027152.1:0-23468 GCA_004026665.1 Murina feae | reverse complement strand
TTTTGGTCCTTCACTGACTTACGCTCTCTCCTTCACTGCCCCCTTCTTTCTGCCTCTGTAGTTGGGTCTGGGGTATTATTGACCCTTTCTTGGATGGGGTTTCCTCTACCGGTGTCTGCTTGTGGGGTTCACTCTCTAGCACCTGGCTAGACAGGATAAAGTTCACCTCGATAGGACACCCCACAAAGGGACCCAAGCACCAATGTACTAACGACAATAGTAACCCCACAATAAGTGACCACCCCCAGCAGAGAGGATGGGAGCAGAATCTCTAGATGCTGAGCTTGTATACAGAAGATATGGTTAAGAATTGGAGGTACACAGGGAGGATCTCAGTTCAGTATAGAGGAAGTTGAATAGGGATGGGTGATAAGAGGAATGAGAATGAAAGAGGAGAAAAAAAAATATATATATATAAAAATAAGATGCAATGACTTTACAAAAAAAATTGGATTTCAAAAATGGTATAAAGATAGCCAAAAAGCAATATAATAACAGAATAAAATAAAGTGATTGAAAAGTAAAGTGAACAGAGCTAGAGAATAAAGCAACAGACACCAACAGGGGAAACAAAGAGAAAAAAAGGAAAAGAAAAGGAGAGGTAATACAGTAATAAGAAGCTACCAATTAAAAAATAATAAAAAATAAGAAATTAAAAAAAAGTGTAAAATACAAAATATAAAATATATATATGAAGAAGTAAAATGTTCCTCTGGCTGGCTTAAGATCCCAGTCTTCTGTATTGTTTTGATTCTCAGGATTCAACTGCTGGGTCCAAGAGTCTCTCTTTATGTCTATCTCTTAGTAATCTCCGGGACTTTTTTTTTTTTTTTTTTTTTTTACAGTTCAGGGTGGAGCTTGGTGGGCTGTATTGGTTGCTTGGATACTGGAGGGAGGGGTTATCTCTCGAGGGGACAATGGCTACTCAGGTCCCAAGCTCCAGCGCGATCCAGCCTCCAACTCACTGCCACTTCCCTGGGTTCTCCCTCTTTCTGCAGATTCCGCGGCTCGACGCTTCTCCCTCCACTTCTGCCACTAGCCAAAGTCTTTCTTCAGTGAGCCCCGGGCGGGAGGGGCTCTGGCAGTGCTTGCACGCGCACACGCGCGCCCCGTCCCTTCTCGGGGGCTTAGGGCTGAGAGGCGCCAGTCATGCACGGCACCGATGGGAGTGCTGTGCCACACGCGCGCGCCCTGTCCCCTCTCCGGGGCCCAGGACCGTGAGGCGCCACTCGTGTGTGCACCCTGTTTCCTCTCCGGGGCTCAGGTCCATGAGGCGCCAGCCGCGGTGGGCGCGCCCCCGCGCGAGTGCTGAGCTGCTGGCTATGGAGGGAGGCGGGATGGCGCGGGTACACGCCTCTCCCTTGGAACACCCAATTCCTCTCTGACTGCTAGCCCCGCCATGGAATCCAGTCCGAGGGGGGCAGCCTCTCCTCTGCCCACACTCCCCCGCCCTATCCTGGTTGTGAACCCGTATCCAGAGTCCCCAGCGACGCAGTTCCCCGGACGCCTCCTCCACTGCGCCCTCCCCCAGGGACGTGGCCGAGCGCCTGCGCCTGGGCTTTCTGGGGCCTCAGGGGCTGGGGTCTCGTTCACTGACCCTCCCCAAGTCCCGAGTTCACCTTCTCCCAGCCGGATTCTGGCTCACCCGGTCGCAGGTGTTTTCCAGGTCCACCTCCTCTGCAGCTTGGGCTGGGAAGCACTCGCCCCAGCTGCTCACTCCCTCCGCTCCCGGGCAGGCACCGGACCCTTCTCCCTATACCGCCGCCATTTCTCTCCCAATTCCCTCTATCTTTAAATAATAAAAAAGTAGAGTGACCTAGCATCCAAAATAATGGTTATATCATTTTTTCTTATTCCAAAATTTTATTGGTGAAACTTATAGTCCTTTCAGATAAACCTTTCCATGTGCACTGTAATCTTTCTTTTCCAATGCATAAACATGTTATAGAATTATAAGTTGTATAAGCATGTGTCATAATTAAGTCATGAAATGTGAACCACTGAGTGGATAACATTAACCTTTTATTTCCTTTTTCATAGGAGGGACCAGTATTAGCATAGTTTTTGGGAGTTTGCAGCTCTAATCGAGGATCAGTTTTGTGCTAGCTATGTGACTTGGAGACTGCTGTAGCCTAACTTCCAGTTCCAGTCAGTTCCAGTTCCAGCTGTTTTTCAAGGGCAGGACAAGCCTTCTCACCCTACATCTGACTCTCTTAAATCTAGCAATTAAGGAGTTAAGTTCTAGTGAAATAAGGGTCATTCACTAACTAGCTCAGGTATGAATCTTTTCTAATTGTTCAATGCCTGTGAGATTCTGATTGTTAAATATTTTGAATATTACATCTGATTGTAGTCAAGTAAATACTAATGGGAGTAATTTATTTCCTGTGTTATAGGATAAAATACCATAATGGATAACTGTGTTGAAAAATTGAAGCTTTTAAAAGTGGGAGAAGATTTCCAGTAAATGTAAATTGATAGAACATCTTTATTATCCCTCTTTTTGCCTTGTGAGTCTCTCAAATGGCTCATTGTTTAGGAGAGTAGTGTAGCTACTGTGGTCCTTGGGAAGCATCTTTACAGAGAAAGACATCATTCACACTAACAGAGGTGTTTTTTCTTTTCTAAGAGATGCAAAATGCATCACACCAAAAACAAAGAAAAACAACTAAACCCCTAAAAACAAACAAAGAATAACTTCCATAGTCTTCTCAACTGCCTCTCCTGTGGTTGGGATTTTAGTAGAGAAGCCAGACTGATGAACTTTCTGTGTAGTCACTTATGTATATAATTTGACTCCACTATTACATTGCAAAGCAAGAACAATGAAGATAACCTAACTCAAACATTCAGTTCTGGGACTATCATCTATATTCTTATGCATTTTAACTTGAGAGCTTGGTTATAATTGCATCAAGAAGGAAGAATATAAATCGTCCTTAAATTAGATGATCTGTGTGAGATATAGTATGGAATATTTTCCAAAAATAATTTTAGCCTAATCTAAGTACTTAGAATTAAAGTATCTTAACTATAAATTTGTCTTCTGATCTCAATTCTAGGACAGTAGAGGATGAGTTTTCCTTGCCTCTGCAAAGGCTAAATGAAGTGTAACACAGGAAATAAATTACTCCCATTAGTCCTTATTTGACTAGAATCAGATGTAATATTCAAATGTTACATAATATTCATGTGTTGAGGCCCTAACCTCCAATATCACAGTATTAGGCGATGGGGGTCTTGGAGTGGTAGCTAGGATTACATGAGGTCATGAGGGTGAAACCCCCATTATAGGATTACTCTTATAAGAGGAGGAAGAGCCCTGGCTGGTGTACTAATTTATTGGAGTGTCGTCCTGTGCACCAAAAAGTTGCAGATTTAATTCCCAGTCAGAGTTCATATGGGAGCAATTGAACGATGCCTCTCTCTCTCTCTCTCTCTCTCTCTCTCTCTCTCTCTCTCTCTCTCTCTTTCTCTCTCTCTCTCCTCCCTCCTTTCCTCTCTCTCTAAAAGGCAATAAAAAATATTCCTTTGGGTAAAGATTTAAAAAGGAAACAAAGAGGAAGAGACACTAGCAATACCACTCTCTGCCATGTGAGCACACAAGGAGAAGGTGGCTATCTGCAAGCCAGGAAGGGAGTCCTCTCCAAGAACCAAATCTGCCAGCACCTTCATTTTGGACTTCCCAGTTTCCAGAACTGTGGGAAATAAATGTCTGTTGTTTAATCCACTCAGTCTATGGTATTTTGTTACAGCAGCCTGAACTAAGATAAAGAAACTCATGACACCAACTTTTCTACAATATTGCTGGCCAAAGCACCCTGAATATAACAACTCTTTATTGAAACTGATATCAATATTTTCCTTTAAGAATAGCATTATATCATGATTTTAGGTGTTCTTTTGGAGGGATAAATTTCTTGTAGGAGTGTATTTTTGTATTTTACCTGGGCTAGTGATTCCAAAGATTGCTGGTCGATGCCTTGTGAAGTTCTTCACTAATATCAAAGCATTTGGACAGTGATTGGACTATGTTTGTCAATGTCAACCAGGTATTGGGGGGTGGAAGAAGAGATATCATCCTTTTGAGCATCTTTGTTTTTGTTTGGGGAGTTAATAACAATGTTAGACACTGTGGACATAGAGTTATTATGGTATTGCTTTCTAGAGTCTCATGTGCTAGCAGCCATGAGAGGCCCATGAGAGTAGTCATTCATTTTGACAACCACTTGAGGGCTTCTGGTGTATGTGTGTGTGTGTGTGTGTATCTGTGTTTCATTTTTCTTTATTTTTTACCATCACCATTTATCCCTGCTATACACACTTGCTCTTCCACTGATCCCCTTTTCCTGCAATCACTACACGATTATCCATGTTCATGAGTTCTTTCTTTCTTTTTATTTTCTGCTGAATCTCTCCATCCCCAATCACCAGAGCTGTCTGCCTGCTCTCTGAGTCTATCTCTATTTTGCTTGTTAGTTCATCCAAAGAAACCCGAAACACTAATTTGAAAGAATATATGCACCTCTACATTCATGGTGGTATTTATAATAGCCAATACTTGGAATCAGCTCAAGTGCCCATCAATAGGTGAGGGGATAAAACGGCTATGCTACATTTTCACAATGGAATACTATTTGCCTGTAAAAAAAAAAAAAAGAAGGAAATCTTACCCAGCCAGCATGGCTCAGGGATTGAGCATTGACCTATGAATCAGGAGATCACGGCACAATTCCTGGTCAGGGCACATGCCTGGGTTGCTGGCTTGATCCCCAGGAGGAGGTATACAGGAGGCAGCCAATCAATGATTCTCTCTCATCATTGATGTTTATCTCTCTCTCTCTCCCTTCCTATCTGAAATCAATAAAAATATATTTAAAACAAAAGGAAATCTTACCCTTTGTGACAGCATGGATGGACCTGGAAAACATTATGTTACATGAAATAAGCCAATCAGAGAAAGACAAGCACCATGTGATTTCACTCATATGTGGAATATAATGAACAAATTGAACTAACAAGCTTCTGATATTTTGAAAGGTGGACCATTTCAAGCCTCCTCTTCAGCCTACCTAGCCAGCCAGTCTACAATTAACACGTTAAGTGCCCAGTCAGTCACCAGTGACTGACACTTACTGTCCGGAAAACAAAACAGGCTGGGCGCTTTACATGTTAATGAGACCATATTGTCTCAATTTTATCTTCCAACATTTCTATGGTCTTTAAAATAAATTCTTCTATTATACATTCTTAATCCATGAGAGTGGATCTCATTTTCTGAATATTCCTTTACCCTCATTTTTTGGTGTTTGGGAAGGAAATGGATACAACCCTGATTGGAAGGTTCCCAACATACACCAATTTTAGCCTCTCCTATGGAGTGATCAGGTCTCCCATGGAGTGATCAATTACCCCTACATGCAACTTAATGCCCCATGTTAATCACAGCCTGTTTCCTGATATTCTAGGTGCTCCATTTAAAAGATAGGACCTGTTCAACACAGAGAAAACAACACTAGTTTTTTTTTTTTTTCCTCTTTGGATACATCTTGGCTCAGTGGAATTTGGACTCAGATAGAACTGAGTTCAGATCCTGGTATTGTCATTTACTTATTACAATTAATGTCTCTGAGCCTGAGTTTTTCTATATGTTAAATAGGCATAATATCTATATGTCAGAGTTTTATGAAAACTACATGAGTTGAAAGTTTAGCAACACTTAACAGGCTATCTAAGCTATAATAGGTCCAATAAAGGAGAATATTTTATTATATTCATATGAGGCAGAAGGTAGGGCTGAACAACTAACTAATTATATCTAAAGTTAGTTACCTCCCTAGGAAAGAAAATCAGTCAAATAATCTATTTGGTATTAAATACAAAAAAACATATCTAATTTATTAGAAAGGTCAATATAGTCATCCTAATTAAGAGAGATATTTGTGTGAAAAACCTAATAAAAACAAATGAATAATTTTGAGTTTATCAACATACCAGCACTTTAGATTATTGGTTTACTAAAGTGAAATAATTCTGTATTTGAAATATATTATCTATTTGGGTGTTTGTAAATCTATTTCAAATTCAATAAATTAGTATAGAGGACTTTTGTGGCCCTTTTCTGGAATGAGAAGGTGAGCGGGGATGGGTGGTGAATAAAAATATGCATTTCTTGCTCTAAAGCAACTTGTAAGATGGAAGATGAGATATATGTTTAAGTCACTAGAATACACGTAATACATACTGAATGCATTCCAAGAGCTCATATGAATCAAGGTAGTTGATCAAGGTAGTTGTGAGAGAGAGGTGGTAGGATAGTATTCTGGAGGAAGTGGGCTTTTATTATATATATATTTGATTTATTACATGTCTCCTTTTTTCCCAATTGACCACCCCAGCCACTCCCAGCCCTGAGGGCAAGCTCCCACTGCTCCAAGTGTCTCTGTCCATTGGTTATGCTAATATGCATGCATATAAGTCCCTTGGTTGATCTCTAACCCCCCTCCCCTGCCTTCTCTCTGAGGTTGGATGGTCTGTTCAGTGCTATATTGTCTCTGAATCTATTTTTGTTAATCAGTTTATGTTGATCATTATATCCCACATATGAGTGGGATCATGTGATATTTATCTTTCTCTGACTGGCTTATTTAACTTAGCATAATGCTCTCCAGGACTATCCAAGCTGTTGCAAATGGTAAAATTTCCTTCTTTTTTATAGCAGCATAGTATTCCATTGTGTAGATATAAGACAGTTTTATTTTTAATCCACTCATTTGCTTATGGGCACTTAGGCTGTTTCTAAATCTTAGCTATTATAAATTGTGCTGCTATGAACATAGGTGGGCATATGTCCTTTCTGATTGGTGTTTCTGATTTCTTGGGATATATTGCTAGAAGTGGGATTACTGGGCCAAATGGGAGTTCCATTTTTAACTTTTTTTTCATCTGGGCATTTAAATGATATAGTTTCCTTGCTTGTGTTCTTTTATAAGAAGGTTGGTCAAGTGTGGCCACAAGAGAAGAAAATGGAGAGGTTCAGGAAAACAAAGTTTATTATACTACAAGTGCTAGAGACAAGAGGTATGACAAGCCTTGAAGGGCCACTTGGGAAAGCACCAAGGTGTTCAGGAGTCAGAAGACAGGCAGGAGGAGGAAAGGTTTAGGCCTCAGCCTTCATTGGAGTATCTATGGAAAGGACAAGGTAGGGTATAGAGTTTTGGATTGGCTAATTTGAATAATTTCCAAGGGCTTTGGGCTATATGGGTGATCCCTGGTTGTCTGGCATCAGACCTGGGATAATAAAGTCAATAGGATATTGACTCCTATGAGTATAAAGGGTCAGGCAAGGGAGCTACGGCTCTGGATTAGTTGGTTTATATAGCAAAGGCATTCTTCCGGCTGGGCCCTTTGTTATCTCTAAAAATTGAGATAGCCCCAGGATGGACAGACTTTTTCCAGACAGAAAGTTTCTTTTAGAATATCAAAGCATCATAATGTATAGAAAATTAAAACTATTTATAACAAACAATAACTCATCGACATGGACAACAGTATGGTAGTTACCAGAGGGAAGGGGATGGGGGAAGTAGTAAAGGATAAAATAGGATAATTATGATGAAGGATACTTGACTTTGGGTAGTGGGCATATAATATGATATATAGATGATGTATCATAGAATTGTACACTTGAAACCTATATAACTTTATTAAACAATGTCACCCCAATAAGTGCCCATCACTAGTACAGTATACTTCTTTTAGCTGTTCATTTGTTTCATTCATCTTTTGGTTTCTGAATGTGAAGTAAGCCACCAGCACTGTCAGCACAAAGGCACAGGATGCAAACTGGTAGTAGGAGTTCTAACAACAGAGGCAATGCAGTTCTTACATGTGGTTGCAAATATTAAGGCTGATGATATACAGCCCCATGGCCTCCTTTTGTCAGGGTCTGAAGGGCTGTGTCAGCCAATCTCCGACAGGCCCAAGGCAGCTGTTCTAATACATCTTTGCTTGAACAATTGGATTAAGGTGATGTTTTGATATATTGCTAGTCATCTTTTATAGCCTCAAATTTCTGACACTCTTCGATTCCTAGATGATTATATTCTTGCTGGCTGTGGCAGCCCTTCTGAGTATAGCAATTTGGGAGTCAAAGAAACATAAATACACTTTCAGTTCCTACCCAGGAGTATCCTGAAACTCTGATTAGTATAATCAATTGTACAATCAACATTTGCCATCTGTCTTCCTGACAAAGTACCATAGGAAGAAATGCTAATAATGCACTTGCTTATTTTTTAAAATTCTTTATTGTTTAAAGAATTATATATACTATTACATGTCTCCTTTTTCACCCACTGACATCTCCCCAGCCATCGCTACCCCCCAGCACATGCTCTCAACGCCCCCCTAATGTCTGCATCCACTGGCCATGCCTATATGCATGCATACAAGTCCTTTGGTTGATCTCTTACCCAGTTCTCCCCAACCCCCTTGCCTTCCCTCTGAAGTCCAATGGTCTGTTTGATGCTTCTCTTTCTCCGGATTTATTTTTGTTCATCAGTTTATTTTGTGCATTATATTCCACAAATGAGTGAGATCATGTCATATTTATTGATATTTATCTTTCTCTGATTGGCTTATGTCACTTAGCATAATGCTCTCCAGGTCCATCCATGCTGTTGCAAATGGTAACAGTTCTTTCTTTTTTATAGTAGCATAGTATTCCATTGTGTAGATGTAAGACAGTTTTTTACTCTACTCACCTGCTGATGGGCACTTAGGCTGTTTCCAAATCTTAGCTATGGTAAATTGTGCTGCTATGAACATAGGAATGCATATGTCCTTTCTGATTGGTGTTTCTGGTTTCTTGGAATATATTCCTAGAAATGGGATTACTGGGCCAAATGGGAGTTCAATTTTTAATTTTTTGAGGAAACTCCATACTGTTTTCCACGGTGGCTGTATCAGTCTGCATTCCCACCAGCAGTGCCCGAGGGTTCCATTTTCTCCACATCCTTGCCAACACTCATTGGTTGTTCATTTGTTGATGATAGCCATTATGACAGGTGTGAGATAGTACCTCATTGTCGTTTTGATTTGCATCTCTCAGATGATTAGTGACTTCATGTATGTTTTCATATATCTCTTGGTCTTCTGTATATCCACTTTCAAAAGGTGTCTATTTAAGTCCTTTGCCCATTTTTTCATTGGATTATGTATCTTCCTTTTGTTAAGATGTATGAGTTCCCTATAAATTTTGGAGATTAAGCCCTTATCAGATATAACATTGGCAAATATGTTCTCCCATGCAGTGGGCTTTCTTGTTGTTTTGCTGATTGTTTCTTTTGCTGTGCAGAAGCTTTTTATTTTGATGCAGTCCCATTTGTTTATTTTCTCCATAGTTTCTATTGTCTTAGGAGCAGTAAAGATATTGCTACAACATATGTGTGATATTTTGCTGCCTGTGGATTTCTCTAAGATTTGTATGGTTTCCTGTCTTATGGTTAAGTCCTTTTACTTTATTTTTTGTGAATGGTATAAGTTGGTGGTCTAGTTTCATTTTTTTTCATATATCTGTCTAATTTTCCCAACACCATTTATTGAAGAAACTGTCTTGACTCCATTGTATGCTCTTGCCTCCTTTGTCAAATATAAATTGAGCATAATGGCTAAGGTCAATTTCTGGCTTCTCTGTTCTGTTTCGTTGGTCTATATATCTATTCTTGTGCAAGTACCAGAAAGTTTTGAGAAAAGTGGTTTTTAATACAGCTTGATATCTGGTATTGTGATCCCTCCAACTTTGTTCTTTTTTTCTAAAGATTGCTGAGGTTATTAGGGGTCTTTTTTTATTCCATATGAATTTTTGGAGTGTTTGTTACAAGTCTGTGAAATATGTCATTGGTATTTTAATGGGGATTGCATTAAATCTGTAGATGGCTTTAGCTAATATGGACATTTTAATGATGTTGATTCTACCAATCATAAACAGGATATATTCTTCCATTTGTTTATGTCTTTCTCATCTCTTTTTTTCAATGTTCTGTAGTTTTCTAAGTACACATCTTTTACCTCCTTAATTTTATTTCTAGGTACCTTAATTTTTTTGGCTGCAATGGTAAATGGGTTATTTTTTTATTTTCTCTTTCTGTGAGTTCATTATTGGTGTATAAAAAGCCATAGATTTCTGGGTGTTAATATTGTATTCTGCTACATTGCCAAATTCATTTATTAAATCTAGTAATTTTTTTGATGGAGTCTTTTAAGATTTTCTATGTACAATATCATGTCATCTGCAAATAATGAGTTTTACTTCTTCTTTTCCAATTTAGATGCCTTTTATTTCTTCTTTTGTCTGATTGCTATGGCTAGCACTTCCAGAACTATATTGAACAGGAGTAGTGAGAGTGGGCTCCCTGTCTTGTTCCTGTACTTAGGGGAAATAATTTTAGTTTTTGCCCACTGAGTATGATGTTGGCTATAGTTTTGCTATATAAGGCTTTTATTATGTTGAGGTATGATCCCTCTATTCCCACTTTGCTGAGAGTTTTTATCAAGAAAGTGTGTTGGATTTTGTCAAATGCTTTTCCTGCTTTAATTGATATGATTATGTGATTTTTATCCCTCAATTTTTTATTTGATGTGTCACATTTCTTGATTTTTGGATATCGAACCATCTTTGCATCCTTGAAATAAATCTCACTTGATCATGGTGTATGATCTTTCTAACGTAATGCTGGATCCAATTTGCTTAGATTTTGTTGAGGATTTTAGCATCTATGTTCATCAGGGATATTGGCCTGTAATTATCTTTCTTTGTAGTGACTATATCTGATTTGGGGATTAAGGTAATGTTGGTGTTATAGAAAGAGCTTAGAAGTGTTCCTTCCTCTTGAATTTTTTGGAATTGTCTCAGGCGGATAGGTTTTAGTTCTTCTTTGAATGTTTGGTAAACCTCCTCTGTGAAGCTGTCTGGCCCAGGGCTTTTGTTTGTTGGAAGTTTTTTGATGACTGTTATAATTTCCTTCATAGTTACTGGCCTATTCAGGTTTTTTTTATTCTTCCTGATTGAGTTTTGGAAAGTTGTATTCTTCTAGGAAGATGTCCATTTCTTCTAGGTTGACCAGTTTGTTTGAATATAGTTATTCATTGTATTTTTTGGTAATACTTTTTATTTCGGTGGGGTACGTTGCTATTTCGACTCTTTCATTTCTGAGTTTGTTTATATGGATCTTCTTACTTTGCTTCTTGGTGAGCCTGCCTAGAGATTCATCAATCTTGTTTATCCTTTCAAAGAATCAGCTCTTGGTTTTATTGATCTTTTGTATTGTTTTGTTTTTTTTTTTTTTTTTTTTTTTTTTTTTTTTTTTTTTTTTTTTTTTTTTTTTTTTTTTTAGGTAGGCCTGTAATGCTATGAACTTCCCTCTCAGGAATGCATTCACTCTGTCCCATAGATTTTGTATTGTTGTGTTCTCATTTTCATTTGTTTCCAGGAATTTTTTTTATTTCTTCTTTGATCTCTTTGGTTATGCAATCATCTAATATAATAAAAGAGTAATATGCAAATTGACCATTACCCTAGACACCTAAGCCACGCCCATCAGCCAAGCCATGACTCCCATCCAACCAGAGCAGCTGTATGCAAATTAACCCAGCCAAGATGGAGGCCAGCAGCCATAGAGCTAGAGCAAACCAGAGGCTTCCATTGCAACTGCCTGCCTAGGCTGGCTGAGCCTCTGCTCATGGCCACACCCACCAGCCAATCAGAGCGGCTGTATGCAAATTAACCCAGCCAAGATAGAGGCCAGCAGCTACAGAGCTAGAGCAAATGAAAGGCTTCTGTTGCAACTGCCTGCCTAGGCTGGCTGAGCCTCTGCTCATGGCCATGCCCACTAGCCAATCAGAGCGGCTGTATGCAAATTAACCCAGCTAAAATGGAGGCTGGCAGGGCGGCTCTGCACTGGGAGCCTCCGCAGCCAGCATAGCTGTGCCAGGTGTGTCAGCTCAGTGTAGGGGGGCCCGGCTTGGGGCCTCCTTGGGGCATCCAGGAGCGCCCATCCCGGGTCCACTGCCTGGCTCCGCCCCCCAGGGGCCTCCACCATGCATGCGGGAGAGTGGGTACTCCACGGGGCGTCAAGGAGCAGCCATCCTGGGTCCGCTGTCTGGCTCCACCCCCTGGGGGCCTCTGCAGGGCGTGCAGGAGCAGCCATAATGGGTCTGCTACCTGGCTTTGCCCCCGGGGGCCTCCTCAGGGGCATCCAGGAGCACCCATCCAGGGTTTGTTACCTTCACCTGCCCCCCAGGGGCCTCCACAGGGCGTGCAGGAACATCTGCTGCACCATGCGGAGAATCTGAAGCCAGTCCGCTGCCTGGCTCCACCCTGGGTGTGTTTGTTGAGCAGCAGGGCCCCACCGAGGGATCCTGCACCAGCATCCGCCCCTGGCTCACCACCCAGCTCTGCGCCAGGTGTGTCCCCTCAGTGGTGGGGACCCACCAGGCGTGTGCGATCGTGGGCCCTCTGGTGGGAAACGTCCAGGCCTGCACTCACCAGCCCTCCCACCCCCCAGTGCACGAACCCTGAAGGGGCTTTGGGCAGCCTGAAAATGGCCCTCAGCCCCTCACCCAGGCTGGCCAGGCATGCCAGCAGGTGGACATCTCCCCCGAGGTGTCCCAGACTGCAAGAGGGCACAGGCCGGGCTGAGGGACCCCCACCCGCTGAGTGCACAAATTTTTGTGCACCGGGCCCCTAGTTATTTAATAATATGCTATTCACCCTCCCAGTGTTTGAATTTTTTGATTGTTTTTATTGTAGTATATTTCTAATATTATGCCATTGTGATCTCAGAAGATGCTTGATATGATTTCAATCTTCTTGAATTTGAAGAGACTTTACCTGCATCCCAATATGTTGTATATGTTTCAAAATGTACCACGTGCACTTGAGAAGAATGTATATTCTGTAGCTTTGTGTTGAAATGTTTTGAAGATGTTGGTTAATTCCATCTGATCTAGTAAGTCATTTAGGATTGCTGATTCTTTGCTGATTTTTTGTCTAGAGGATTTATCCAGTGATGTCAATGGGGTATTAAAATCCTCTACTATGATTATATTGCTGTTGATCACTCCCTTGATATCTTCAAGAAGTTTTTTTTAAATGCATTTGGGTGCTCCTGTGTTGGGTGCATATATGTTTACCAGGGTTATATCCTCTTGTTGTTTGATCCCTTTAGTATTATGAAATGGCATTCCTTATCTCTTGTTATGGCCTTCACTTTGAAGTCTATTTTGTCAGCTGTAAGTATTGCCACCCCAGCTTTTTTTTCATTTCTATTTGCCTAAAAATATTTTTCCATCTCTTCACTTTCAATCTCTGTGAGCCCCTTGTTTTGAGGTAGGTCTCTTGTAGACAGCATATATATGGGTCATGTGTTCTTGTCCATTCAGCCACTCTATGTCTTTTGATTGGAGCATTTATGTTTAAAGTTATTATTGATAGGTACTTGTTTGTAACCATTTTATTCTTTCTGCCTGTATTGCTTCTTCCTTTTCTATTTTTTTTACAACAGTCCCTTTAGCATTTCTTGTATTGCTGGGTTGGTAGTGATAAACTCCTTTATCTTTTTTTTGTCTGTGAAACTCCTGATTTTCTCTTAAATTTTGAATGATAGCCTTGCTGGATAGAGTGGATAAAGTATTACTGGATTCAGTCCCTTGCTTTACATCACTTTGTATACTTCATTCCATTCCCTTCTGGCCTGATGTGTTTCTGTTGAGAAATCATTTTATAATCTAATGGGAGGTCCTTTGTAGGTAACTCTCTGTCTATCTGCTGCAGCCTTTAAGATTCTAACTTTGTCATTAACATTTGCCATTGTAATTACTACGTGTGTTGGTTTGCATTTTTTGGTTCATCTTGTTTGGGACTCTCTGTGCTTGTGTGACTTTTTCTTCTGCAAATCAGCAAAGTTTTCTGATTATTTCTTCAAATAGGTTTTCTAACCCTTGCTCCATTTCTTGTCCTTCTGGCACCCCTGTTATATGTATTTTACTTCATTTCATGTTGTTCCAAAGCTCTTATAGGCTATCCTCCTGCTTTATAATTTTTTCTCCATTTGCTTTTTTTTTAAGATTGGGTGTGTTTTTCTGCCTTATCTTCTAACTCACTAACTCAGTCCTCCACTTCTTCTAGTCTACTGTTGAAATCTTCTATTATTTTTTTTACTGTATCTATATAATTTTTAAAATTTTTTTCTTATTACATAAGTTGTTGATTTTTCTCATCTATCTGGTTTATTAACTGTATGACTCTTATGCTGAATTCTTTTTCTGACATATTGCACACTTCTGTTTCATTTAGTTCTTTTTCTGGTGATTCTTCCTTTTCTTTCCTTGAGGGGTTGTCTCTTTGTTTTCCAATTTCTGTTGGCTCTTTCTGGCCCTGGGCACCTTGCTTGGGGTTGGAGATATTGAAGAACCTTTTAAGACAATGGTCTGGAAATCATTAACCCATAAGCTTGGTCTGTCTTGAGTGTCATGCCTTTATTATCTCTGCTCTGAGTTGTATCCCTTTCTCCCACAGTTCTGGTCCTTCAGTTGTCTGTTTCAGATGCTCTGGGTGGTGGGAGCATATGCACAGTTCCTCTGGTGTGCAACTCCCTGTGAGGATCCAGAGCCCTCTAGCATGCAGTTGTGGCCCCAACACCCATGGCAGGGTGGCATCTAGGTCCCTCTGGCAGAGTATTTGCAGCATGGTCCTCTGGCCCCTGGATGGGCACACTGGATTGCTCTGGATCACCCTGCCAGTGCTCCCCTGGGTTCTGAGTGAGGTGTGTGCTAGGTTGCTCCAAGTAGCCCCATTTAGGACTGTCTCAGATGCCTGGAAGAAGTGGGTTTGGGTTGCTCTGGGTCACACAGTCAGAGCTCTCCTGTGACCTGAGTGGGTTGCATGCTGGGTTATTCCAGGTTTCCCAGCATCAATAACCTGGGCTCAGGGTAGAGTGGGTGTGAGTTGCTCTGAGTCACAAATTCCTCGCTTTCTTGTAACCTGGAGTGAGACACATACTGGGTTGCTACAGTTTGCCCCTCCTCAGTGTGGAGCATGGGCAAGTTGCCCTGGGTTGCTCAGTCCATGCTCTCCTGTCACCTGGAGTGAAGTACATGTGGGGTTGCTCCAGATGGCCCCAGCAGGACTGTCCCAGGGGCCAGGATATAGCAGACACAAGTTCCTCTGGGTCACACAGTCAGAGTTCCCCTGTGATCCTGAGTGAGGAATGTACTGGGTTGCTCTAGGTTGCCCCTCTCAGGCTGGGGTGAAGCTGGCATAGTTTGCTCTGGGTCACCCCAACAGAGCTGTCCAGGGGGGCAGAGTGGAGTGGGAACTGGTTGCTTTGGGTCACACAGGTTGCTCTAGGTCACACAGTCCATGCTCTCCTGTGGCCCAGAGTTTGGTGTGCTCTGGGTTGCTCCAGGTCACCCTGGTAGAATGTCACAGGGCTCTGGGTGGATCAGGTGCCAGGTGGCTTTAGGTCAGTCTAGCATTACTGTCCTGGGGTTCAGGGTAGGATTGGGGCACAGGGTTTCCCCTGGTTGCACTCACTGCGGGGTCTTGGAGCCAGATCCTAGGACACTGGGTACCAGTGGGCTGGTGATGAAGCCTGGCAAGGGAGCTCATCAGTTGCTTATTTTTATTCCCCCTACAGATTGGAGTATTAAATTATTTTTATTATCAAAAGATGATAAAGTATTAGCATTAAATAAAAGTTTGAATCAGATAAATAAACCACAATAAAAACAATGAAAAAAATCAAACACCTACAGGCTAAATAGCATGCTATTAAACAATGATTGGATTACCAAATAGATAAATAAAGAAATAAAAAGCATCCTGGTACCAAACAACAATGAAAACACAACAATCAAAAATTTATGGGACATAGTGAAAGCAGTCTTGAGAGAGAGGATCATAGCTCTACAGATCTACCTCAAAAAAAAAAAAGGAAAAATGATAATAAATTATTTAACCTTATGACTCAAAAAGTAAAAAGAGAGCAACAAGAAAAGCTCAGAGTAAGCAGAATAAATGACATAGAGGCCAAAAAAATACAAAAGATCAATGAAACCAAGAGCTGGTTCTTTGAAAGGATAAACAAAATTGATGAACCTTTAGCCAGGCTCACCAAGAAGCAAAGAGAGAGGACCCAAATAAAGAAAATCAGAAATGAAAGAGGTGAAGTAACAACTGACCCACAGACATATAAAGGATTGTAAAAAAAAGTACTGTGAACAACTCTACTCCAACAAGATGGACAACCTTGACGAAATGGACATGTTCCTAGAAAAATACAAGCTTCTAAAACAATGAGCAAGAGTCAAAAAAGTTGAATAGTCTGATAACTACTGATGAAATTGAAACAGTAATAAAAAGCTTCCAACAAACAAAATCCCTGGTCCAGATGGCTTTACATGGGAGATTTACCAAACATTCAAAGAAGAACTAAAACCTGTCCTCCTCAGACTATTCTAAAAAATTCAAGAGGAAGGAACACTTCCAAGCTCTTTCTATGAAGCCAGCATTACCTTGATCCCAAAACCAGATAATGACACTACGAAGAAAGATAATTATAGGCTAATATCCCTGATGAACATAGATGCTAAAATCCTCAACAAAATCCCAGCAAATTGGATCCAGCATTACATTGGAAAGATCAAACACCAGGGCCAAATGGAATTTATTCTGGTACAATATCTGCAAATCAATAAACATTATATATCACATAAACAAATTAAGAGACAATAATCATATAATCATATCAATCAATGGAGAAAAAGCATTTGAAAAAAATTCAACATCCTTTCTTGATAAAAACTCTCAGAAAAGTGGGAATAGAGGGATCATACATCAATATAATAAAAGCCTTAGATGATGAACCTACAGACATCATCATACTCAATGGGCAAAAACTAAAACCGTTTCCCTAAGAACAGGAACAACACAGGGATGCCCACTTTCATCACTCCTGTTTGATATAGTACTAGCCGTAGCGATCAGATAAGAAGAAGAAATAAAAGGCATCCTAATTGGAAAAGAAGAAGTAAAGTTGTCATTATTTGCAGATGACATGATATTGTACAAAGAAAAAACCCCAAAGACTCCATAAAAAACTACTAGACTTAAAAAATGAATTTGGCCATGTAGCAGGTTATAAAATTAATACACAGAAACCTATAACTTTTTTATACACCAATAATGAACTCACAGAAAGAGAAATTAAAAAAATAATCCCATTTATCATTGCACCAAAAAATAATATACCTAAGAATAAACTTAAGGAAGTAAAAGACCTGTACTCGGAAAACTACAGGACATTGAATAAAGAGATAGAGGAAGACATAAACAAATGGAAAAATATACCCTGTTCATGGATTGGTAGAATCAGCATAATTAAAATGTCCATCTATCCAAAGCAATTTATAGATTCAGTGTAATCCCCTTTCATGATCTAGTTATGTGCCATGGCCAGGAGTTGAATTCACAACCTTTCCATCTATGGGATGACACTCCAACACAGTGAACCACACCAGCCAGCACTTAGTAACTCTCTATAAAGGTAGAGGGATGAATGGATATGTAGGTATGAAGATAAAAACAAATTTAAAGTAATTAGGTCACATAAAAGCATATTATTATTTTCCTAATAAAATATATTAGATTTTCCTGAATTTAACAAAAGAAAAATAAAATGAAATAAAGACCAAGAAATCACCGAATGCTAGATAAAATTTTATTTGGCATAAGAAATATTGGTCCCTAAAAAAATCCCTTTATTTATTTTTTTCAAATTTTACTTCCAGATTTTTATTTTCTTATTTTTCTCACCTATCCCTTTATTTTTTAAAAGTCATTATTGTTGAAAGTATTACAAATGTTTCCCTTTTCCCCCCATCGGCCCCTACTAAACTGCCTCCACCCTCTGACTCAGGTCTTTACCACTTTATTGTATGTGTCCCTGGGTTATGTATACAGCTATACACCTTCTTTGGTTGATCTCTTCCCACTGGGTCATAAGGCAGGTCCATTTAAAAAAAAATTTTTTTTAAAAAAAACTCCATACTAATTTCCACAGTGCCTACCCAATCTGCATTCCTATCAACAGTACATGAAGATTCCTTTTTCTCCACATCCTCCTCAACACTTGTTGTTAGTTGATTCTGTCACGTGTGAGTTGATAGCTCATGTGGCTTTAATTTGCATTTCTCCGATGATTAATGAGGATCCTTTCATATGTCTCTTGACCATCTGTATGTCCTCTTTGGAGAAGTGTCTATTCTCGTCCTTTGCCCATTTCTTAATTGGATTGTTTGTTGGTTGATTTTTCTGTGGGTTGAGTTTTATAAGTTACTTAAACAATTTTAATATTAAGCCCTTATCATATGTATTGAAGAATATGTTTTCCCATTACTGTGTTTTCTTTTCATTTTGTTGATAGTTTCCTTTTCTGTGCGAGCACATTTTAATTTGATGCAGTCCCATTTGTTTATTTTTTCTTTTGTTTACCTTGCTGAGATGATATATTAGAAAAATAATGCTACAAGAAATGCCTGAGATTTTACTGTTTAAATTTTCTTCTAGGATTTTTATAGTTTCAAGTCTAACATTTAATTCATTAATCTATTTTAAATTTATTCTTGTGTAGGTGTAAGAAGGTGGTCTATTTTCATTTTTTTGCACATATCTTTCTAGTTTTCCTAATACCATTTATTGATTAGAATATCTTTTTAAAATCTAATTTTACTGATTTCATAAAAGAAGGGAGAGGGAGAGAGAGAAACATCAATGATGAGAGAGAATCATTGATTGGTTGCCTTCTGCCCAGGGATTGAGCCAGCAACCTGAGCATGTTCCTGACATGGAATCAAACTGTGACCTCCTGGTTTATAGTTGATGCTCAACCACTGAGCAACAACAGCTGAGCCGAATAGATTATCTTTATCTCATTGCATGTTTTGCCTCCTTTGTCAAATATTAATTGACTATAAAAGTGTGGAAATGTGGGTTTATTTTTGGGCTTTCTATTCTGTTCCATTGATCTGTATGTTTGTTTTTTAGACAGTGCCCTGCTTTTTTGATCACTATGGCCTTGTAGTATAGTTTGATATCTGGTATCATGATTCCTCCCACTTTGTCCTTTTTTTCTTACAATTGATGTGGCTATTTGGGGTCTTTTGGGATTCCATTTAATTTTTTAATATTGTTCTAGTTCTTTGAAATGCACCATTGATATCTTGATAGAAATTGCATTGAACTTACAGATTGTTTTGGATAGTATGGATATTTTAATGTTATTTCTTCCTATTCATGAACACAGTATATGCCCCCACTTCTTTGTATGTTCTTCAATTTATTTCTTCAGTGTCTTATAATTTTTGAGTGCAGGTCTTTTACATTCTTCATTAAATTTATTGCTAGGTTTTGGGTTTTTTTTTTAACCAATTTTACTTGTAGGAAAATGCTAAACATGAGAATGATCTTTACAGAGCAATATTTTCAGAGGTGTGGCTAAGGGGAACAAAATAGTAAATTTAAATGGTACTTTGAAGATTTGTACTAAGGTACTTGAAACAAAAAAGACGTGATTGATATAACTGCTATCATTAGGGCAAATTTTGCAGAGGTGACTTACTGGGTTTGGGAATAGGAAGAAGGATCATGGGAAAAGAAGTATTGAAAGATTCTGGAGACTTAAATTACCTAAAATACCTGTTTAATAATGTTCCTACTCATTTTTAGCCAATAATTATTAAGCTCTGGTAATGTGCTGTATAGCATGCTAGGTATTGAGGACATAGGTAGTATAGATGGGTAAGGAAGCTCACACACAAACTTTTCAATAATTAAAATCTGCCATGGCAGGGGCTGTCTAATAATTAGTTCATAAGGAAGAAATTCAAAGTTTATAGGGTGACATTCCTCTGAGGGTTTTGAGATCTCAGAAAGAATTCCACAGCTTGTAAGTGGTAAGGGAGAAATCACTCGATGCATCATCAAATTTACAGCAATGTATTGGAATACAGAGCATGTAGGAAAAAATATTTTGGCAATTTATACTTTAAAAGTGTCAATTGGGAGATCCTGTTTTTGCCACCACTTGAAGAAGTGAGAAACCCAAATGACAAGATATCATTTTGTCTTTTGCCAAACAAACTGAGTGAGGAACTGGATTCTGTAAAGACAGTTGAGAGTGGTAGGATGTATTATAGCAAGCACCATTGGCCCTGCCTCCTAGGTGAATTACTTGGCTTCAGAGCCAAAGTAGTACAGGATATTGCATAGAGAATGTGTTTGGGAAATGTTTGAATAAAAAATGAGATCCAAAATCTCTCTGAACAGCTCATTCTTTAACAATTTATCTCTAGGAAAGCTTGTTTATGGCACCAAAGTTCAGACTATGAATTTGAAAATCAATCCACTGATTTCTAGTGAAACTATAACTATCAAATGATGACTCATGTTCATATTAGTGCTTTACCTCTTCCAGAAGAAGCATTCTTCTCCAATGTATTGGGGTTGTGCAGTTGGGTCAATTCTTTCATTAAAATTTTTATTTTGATAAAATTATTAAAACTCAAAAACATTGCAACAATATTGCAAGGAACTACTGTGTGCCATATATCCTTTCCCAGATCCATCAACTATTTACATTTTGCCTCATTTGTGCTTACTCGCATGGACGCCTGTATATTCTCTCTCTCTCTCTCTCTCTCTCTCTCTCTCTCTCTCTCTCTCTCTCTCAATATAGGGAATATAGACAGCTCTCTTTAGATATATCTATAGCCCTCAATATCTATATCTGTTTAGCTGCAAAACACACACACACACACACACATACACACATAATATAACATTCCTTATTCTGAAGCATACCTTGCCTGATACTAATATGGGCACTCATCTTTCATCTTTTTGATTAGTGTTTGCATGTATATCTTGTTCCATAACTTTACTTTTAACTCAATTGTTTTTATATTCAAACTGGGTTTCTCATAGATAGCATATTGTTGAATCTTGTTTTTTTACACAATTGGTCAACTTCTGACTATTATTTTCTAGGTTTAGATAATTTGCATTTAAGTGTTTATTAACATAGTTCGTTTAGTGCAATTACTTATCTATTTGGATTTAGGTCTGCCATTTTGCATTTTTGTTTTCTATTTATCTCATATCTTTCCCCACATATTACTGCTCTTTTCATTCTTTTGGGAGGTTAATTGAATATTTTCAGTATTCCATTTTAATTTTTTATTGACTTTTAAATTTTGCCTCTTTTCATTAATTGCCAATTATTACTCTATAGATTACAATATGCATCCTTAACTTATGGGGGTCTAAACAGAATTAATACTGCATTATTTCACATAGTATATATGAATCTTATAATTGCACAGTTCCATTTAGCCTTATCTCTTTTGTCCTATAGTTTTCACACACACACACACACACACACACACACACACACAATCTATGTTACACATACCAAAATAATAAAAGATTTAAAAGAAGAAAAATATATAGTTTTTATGTTTATTCACATATTTACTAATTCAAATGCTCTTAATTACATACTCTAAATGTGAGTTAATATCTGTTGTCTTTTTCCTTCAGCCTGAAAAGTATTTTTGTATGTCTATTGGTGGCATATATTCTCAGTCTAAAAATGTATGTATATGAAAATGTCTTTATTTTACCTTCACTTTTTTTAACATTTAAAACGTTTTATTGATATATAGGCATATAGCATTGTATTAGTTTCAGGTATTCAACATAATTATTTGTGATGTGTTTATATTGTGAAATGATCACTATGATAAGTTTAGTTAACATCCATCACTATTCATATTTATAATTTTTTTGTGTGATGAGAACTTTAAAGATATAACCTCTTAGCAATTTCCAAATATACAATACAATGTTATACACTATATTTACCATGCTGTACATTACATTCCAGTAACCGATTTTTCTTATAACTGGAAGTTTATAACTTTTGAATACTTTCACTCATTTTTCCCACCCCATCAACCCTACTGATTCTGTCAACCACTAATATGTTCTCTGGATCTATAAGTTTGGTGAGTCTTTGTGGTTTTTTTTAGGTTTCATGTATAAGTGATTTCATACATGATTTGTCTTGCTTTGACTTATTTCACTTACTGCCCTTTTAACTTCACTTTATACTTTTCTGGGTATAGAATTTTCCTTCTAGAATCCTTCTAGGATTCTCCCCATTATTTTACAGATACCTTTTCATATATAATTTTATAGTGACATGCATTTATAAAGACACTGAAGTATTCAGCTTAACTTTTTAAAAATTAATACTTTATTTATTAAATAGTTTTAATTCATAGCGAAGTGAGGAGTAGGTACAGAAATTTCCCATAGACCCCTTGCCCCCACACATGCGTGGTTTACCCCATTATCAGCATCCCCCACCAGAGCCGTACATTTGTTACAAGCAATGGAGCCTCCATTGATACATCATAAACATAAAAAATCCATAGTTTGTATTATGGTTCAGTCTTGGTGTTGCATATTCTGTGAGTTTGAACAATGTAAAATGATATATATCATCATTAAAGTATCATATACAATTTGTTCAGTGCTCTGAAAATCCTCTGTGTTGTACCCAATCATCCTTCCTTCTCTCCCCCAACCACTGGCAACCATTGATCTTTTTATTCTCTCCATAATTTTATTTTTCCAAAATGTCGTATAGTTGGAATAATACAGTATGTACTTTTTCAGATTGACTTCTTTCACTTAGTAATATACATTTAAGGTACCTCCATGTATTTTCATGGATTGATAGCTCATTTCATGTTAGCAATGAATAATAGTTCATTGTGTGGATACACCACAGGTTATTTATCCATTCACCCACTGAAGGACATATTGGCTGCTTCCAAATTTTGGCAATTATGAATAAAGCTGCTATGAACATCCATGTAGAGGTTTTTGTGTGGGCATAATATTTCAGTTCATTTGGGTAAATACCAAGGGGCATGATTACTGGATCTAGGATAAGAGTGTATTTAATTTTGTAGGAAATTGCAAATCTACCTCTCAAAGTGTATGTGCCATTTTATATTCCCAATATCATTGAACTAGTGGCCCGGTGCACAAAATTTGTGTTTGGAGGGGAGGTGTCTCTCAGTTCGGCCTACTCCTTCTCCAATCTGGGACCCCTTGGGGGATGTCTGACTGTCTGTGGGATCAGGCCTAAATTGTCAGTCGAACAACCCTCTCGCAATCTTGGACCACTGGCTCCTAACTGCTCACCTACCTGCCTGCCTGCCTGATTGCCCCTAACCACTCTGCCTGCTGACCTGCTCCTCCCTGGCCTTCTTGCCCCCATCTGCCCTTCCTGCTGGCCTGATTTCCCCCAACTTCCCCCATGCCAACCTGATCACCC
>PVJC01027151.1:0-23480 GCA_004026665.1 Murina feae | reverse complement strand
TTGGTTACGAGAGTCAGCTGTGTCTACAGTGGGAGAACTTCTGTGCTGGAGACACCCTTATGGGGCAAGAGTTGTTTCAGTGGAGCTTTTATGCTCACTGCATCTGCCCCGAGTGTGTTCCTTGTGGATCTGTTTTGTTTAGGTTAGTCCCTCTCTGGCCACTGGATGAGGCTGGCTCCTGTATCTTTAAGGAGGTGTTTCTGCAGAAGCCTCTGACACACTTGGGAGGGGCGGGGCCTCGGGGAGTTCGCCGGGCGGGGCGGAGCAAATAGCTATGGCGCTTCTCAGCCCTGTGCTGAGAGACACCAGGTCTCTGTGTCCCGTGTAATTGCTGTAAGCAACGCTGAGAGAAACCCGCTCTGGATTTCCTCCAGGTGCCAGTCAGTCCCCCTTCTCTGGGTGTCTGTGGGACCTCAGAAACTCGCCTGGAACTGGAGTTCAGAGCCGCTGGGAGCTTGTGGCTCTCTCCGTTTTGGAAAAGAACCGCGACCTGCGGTACCAGCCCTTCCCCCGAGCCCGTGCGCGCACCTCCGTACCTCTGTACTTTGCTTCCGCCACTCCTCTGAGTCTCAGACTCTTCTCTAGTTGTAGAATTTTCACTCAGCCAGCCGTCCTGTGGGTGCGAGTGGTGTCCGTGTGTTCTTTTCGTGGTTTTTCTGAAATAGTTGTTCACAGCTGCATATACGGTGTCTACCCTATGCCGCCATCTTGTTTCTCCTACCATTCTCTTTTTTAAATATGTTTTTGTTGAATTCAGAGAGGAAAGGGGAGAGAGAGAGAAACATCAATGATGAGAGAGAATCATTGATTGGCTGCCTGCTGCACGCCCCCTACTGGGGATCGAGCCCCCAACCCAGGCATGTGCTCTTGACCAGAATGGAATCTAGGACCCTTCAGACCATAGGCCAGTGCTGTATCAATTGAGCAGAACCAGCTAGAGCACCATTCTCCCCTAATTTAAGATTCTGTCTGTATGATGCTTGTTTATTGGACTGTTAGGTTTCAAAGAGGCTCTTTTGCAGCCTTTGACTTTGAACTTTTCTCTTGGTACCTGAAAGCTGATTAGAAGGAATAATCTTATGGTTAGATAGTTATCAGTGAGGCATAAGTTAAGTTAGCACATTCTATCAGTAGTAGGTTTTTTTCTCTTTTCCCCCTTTTTGCTTAATTTTCATAGGCCCATTTTACTGTTTAAGGCTATCTGAAGATTAGTTTTGAAGAATGTATGAAATCTGCCCTTTGCCTCTGTTCCCTTTATTATAATACTAGGGGCCCGGTGCACAAAAATTTGTGCACTCGGGGGGTGGGGGTCCCTCAGCCCGGCCTGTGCCCTCTTGCAGTCTAGGACACCTCGGGGGAGATGTCCACCTGCTGGCATGCCTGGCCAGCCTGGGTGAGGGGCTGAGGGCCATCTTCAGGCTGTCCACAGCCCCTTCAGGGTTCATGCACTGGGGGGTGGAAGGGCTGGACGTTTCCCACCAGAGGGTCCACGATCGCACACGCCTGTTGGGCCCCCACCGCTGAGGGGACACACCTGGTGCAGAGATGGGTGGAAAGCCAGGGGCGGACGCTGGTGCAAGATCCCTCGGTGGGCCCTGCTGCTGAGCGAACACACCCGGGGTGGAGCCGGGCAGCGGACTGGCTTCGAATTCTCTGCACTGTGCAGCAGACGCTCCCACACACCCTGTGGAGGCCCCTGGGGGGCAGATGAAGGTAGCGGACCCTGGACAGGTGCTCCCGCATGCCCCCGAGGAGGCCCCGGGGTAGAGCCAGGCATCAGACCCAGGACAGGCACTCCTGGATGCCCCAAGGAGGCCCCCGGTGGGCGGAGCCAGACAGTGGACCCGGGGCGGGTGCTCCTGGATGCCCCGAGGAGGCCCCAGGCCGGACCCCTCTCCCACTGAGCTGACACACCCGGCACAGCTATGCCGACCGCGGAGGCTCCCAGTGCAGAGAAGCCCTGCCAGCCTCCATCTTGGCTGGGTTAATTTTCATACAGCCGCTCTGATTGGTTGGTGGGTCTGGCCTTGAGCAGAGGCTCAGCCAGCCTAGGCAGGCAGTTGCAACAGAAACCTCTGGTTTGCTCTAGCTCCATGGCTGCTGGACTCCATCTTGGCTGGGTTAATTTGCATACAGCCGCTCTGGTTGGCTGGGAGGCGTGGCTTGGCTGGTGGGCATGGCTTAGGTGTCTCGGGTAATGGTCAATTTGCATATTACTCTTTTATTATATTAGATCACCTGTTTTAAATTACGTCTGGCAGATTTCCTTTGGTATATGTCAGAATTATTGTATTGTGCTGCTTTATATTTTTATGGTATATGACATATTAGTATAATAGCATATTTGTGTTAACTTGTAAGGTTACAGTGGGAAAGGATTGCTTACCTCCCAATCCATTTGGCTTTTTTTAGGCAGAACATCTTAACTTGTCACAGTTAAGCATATGATCCTTGGTGCATATTACTGAACAGTAAGTCATCTAAAATAGGCTTTTCCTTTAGAATATGAACCAAGGTTTGTGTAGTAAACTCGATACAGAAAAGACTGTAAGAGCAAGTAAATGACAGTGGTCTGTTTTAATTTAGAATTAATATCTTATCAGTTTGGATTTAAAAAACCAAAATGACAGTATCCTATATAATGAAAGGTTAATATGCAAATTAGCTGGACAGCAGAATAAGGGGTCATTATGATGTGCATTGACCATGAGAGGGCAGACGCTCAATGCAGGAGTTGCCCCCTGGTGGTCAATGCACTCCCACAAGGGGAGCACCACTTAGCCAGAAGCTGGGCTCACAGCTAGTGAGTGCAGTGGCAATGGCAGGAGCCTCTCCTGTCTCTGTGGCAGTGCTATGAATGTCTGGCCTAAGCTGTCAGTTGCACATACCCTGAGGGCTCCCAAACTGGGAGAGGGCGCAGGCTGGGCTGAGGGGACCCTCTCTCCTCCCGTGCACTGGGCCTCTAATAGATATTATAGTATGATGATTAAGAACATGGACCTTGCGGTAAGAAAGACCTGTGTTTGAATCAGGCTTAAGCATTTACAGACTGAAACTTTGGAAAATTACTTATTGTATCTCTTCTGTAAAAGGAGAAATATTTAAATTACTATGGCCCTTTTTGTTTTATTTACTTCTTTATTTTTGCAATATTTTATTGGTTTTTAGAGAGAGAGCAAGGGAGAGGGCGAAGGGGAAACATCGATGTGAAAGTAGAACATCAATTGGCTACCTCCTGCATAACCTCCACTGGGGCTTGCACCTGAATTACAGGCATGTGCCCCGACCAGGAATTGAACCAGCAACCTCTTGGTGCATGGAATGACTCCCAACCGAGTCACATGGGCCAGGACTTAAAGCCTCTTTAAGGGCTTAAGTGAGATAGTGCCTCTGTAGAGCATTTTAGCATAGTGCCTAGCAAATAATAAGAGCTCAGTAAATGTTAGCTGTTATTAGTAATATTCCTTGCTGTTGGGTTTGTTTACTGCTGTTTTCACTGTTCATATTAGTTTCTTATAACCGGTCTGTGGCTACCTCCTTATTTTACAGTGGGCAGATCATTTGAGTTAGATTTGATTGATTGATGTATAGGTTGAAAGACCAGAATCAGCAAACTACAGCCACTGCCTGTTTCTGTAAAGTTTTATTGGAACATAGCCATGCTCATTTGCTCATAACAGCAGAGTTTAGTAGTTGGCCCACAAAGTCTGAAATATTTACTGTGTGGCCCTTTACAGAAAAATTTTCCAGACCCCTGGTGTAGATCAAGAGTCTTTTTTTTTTTCCCTAGAAGAGTGAGCCAGAAAGAAATTCTAGAAATTCACAGGGAAATAATTAAAATAGACATTTAAATGGACCAGAAGGAATTAATAATTTCAGATTTGTAGGAATGGGATTTTGTACCTTTGGGAATAGTAAGAAGATGTCCATTATAGCTGATATCAGTTAGTTGAGGGAAAGTATTTACCATTTGGAGTTGGTTAGGCAATAATAGTGCTAATGTGTAGTCTATTAGGAACATTTCATAGTAGTGGGTATTAAAGGGAAACATGAAGAAAGGTTTGCTACCAAGTAGTTTGCATTAAACCTGGAAAATATTAACTAGTGGGTTACCTATTAAACAAGTATATTAGAGTGGAAGCAGTTTCCCATGTGGTCTGTGACTCCTGGGACCTATCTTACACTCCCTAGATCCTTTCAGAGAGTCTTATGATCAAAACTATTTCATAATAATACAAAAGCATTTTTGTCTGTTTCCCTGTGTTGACATTCGTGCTGATGATCTAAAATCAATAGTGAGTAAAACTGCAGGTGACTTAGCACGAATCAAAACAGTAGCACCAAACTATACAAGTAGTCATTGTATTCTTCATTGCCATACATTTAAACTTCAGGGGAAAAAAGATCTAGCTTCATTAAGGATGTTCTTCATAAAGCAGTAAGAATGAATTTTATATAATTTTGACCTTTCAGAACATGGCTTTTGAATATTTTGTGTGATAAAATGGGAAATACTCATTATGTACTTTAGCTATATATTGAAATACAATGGTGTCTCAAGGAAAAGTACCAATTGAATTGCAAGATAACTAGCTGCTTTCTTCATAGAACACTGTTTTTACTTGAAAGAATAATCTATGAACTATGGTCTTTAGATTTGGGTATTTGGCAGACATACTCTTGAAAAATTTTAAGGAAAACAACTATTTGTGCCCAGTAATAAAACTTAAATAAAATTAAACCATGAGTTTGACAGCTTCCCAGAACTAACTTTCCCAGTGTGATTAATGGTGATGTTAAAAAATGTAATTAAAAAAAAAACTTCATTGTTGAGAGTATTACAGATGTCCTCCCCATCCTAGGCTTTTACCACTTTGTTGTCTGTGTCCATAGGTAATGCATATATGCAATAAGATATTTTGTTAATATCTCTCTGCCCCCCACCCTCCTCCTCTCTAAGATTCATCAGTCTGTTCCATGTTTCCATGCGTCTGGCTCTATTTTATTCATCAGTTTATTTTGTTCATTATATTTCTTGTTCATTTATTTTGATTTTTACATATAATAATTGATATATATATATTTATTACCATTTTGTTAATATTTTTATCTTTTGCTTCCTCTTCTTAAAGAACAGCCTTGAACATTTCATGTAATACTGGTTTAGTGGTGATGAACTCCTTTAGATTTTTCTTGTCTGTGAAGCTCTTAATCTGACCTTCAATTCTAAATGATAGTTTTGCTGGGTAGAGTAATCTTGGTTGAAGGTCCTTGCTACTCATCACTTTGAATATTTTTTTGCTACTCCCTTCTGGCCTGCAAAGTTTCTGTTAAGAAATCAGCTTACTCTTGTGTGGGCACTCCCTTGTAGGTAACTAACTGCTTTTCTCTTGCTGCTTTTATTTTTTATTATTTTTTAAAAATATTTTTTATTGATTTGTTACAGAGAGGAAGGGAAAGGGATAGAGAGTTAGAAACATCGATAAGCTGCCTCCTGCACACCCCCCACTGGGGATATGCCCGCAATCAAGGTACATGCCCTTGACCAGAATCGAACCTGGGACCCTTAGTTCTCAGCCTGACGTTCTGTCCACTGAGCCAAACTGGCCAGGGCTCTCTTGCTGCTTTTAAAATTCTCTCTTTGTCTTTAACCTTTGTCATTTTTAAAAATTATATATTTTTATTGATTTCAGAGAGAAAGGGAGAGGGAGAGAGAGAGAGAGAGAAACATCAATGATTAGATAGAGTAATCTATCAGCTGCCTCCTGCATGCCCCCTACTGGGGATCAAGCCTGCAACCCGGGCATGTGCCCTTGAACGGAATTGAATCCAGGACCCTTCAGTCTGCAGGCTGATGCTCTATCCACTGAGTCAAATTGGTTAGGGCTAACGCTTGACATTTTATTTTTATTTTTAAAAAATATATTTTATGGATTTTTTACAGAGAGGGAGGGAGAGAGCTAGTGAGAAACATCAATGAGAGGGAAACACCGATCAACCGCTTCCTGCACACCCCCTAATTGGGATGTGCCCGCAACCAAGGTACATGCCCTTGACCAGAATCAAACTTGGGACCTTTCAGTCCACAGGCCAACGCTCTATTCACTGAGCCAAACCAGTTAGGGCCTAATTCTTGACATTTTAATTTTGATGTGTCTTCATGTGGGGCTCTTTGGGTTCCTCTTGTTTGGGACTCTCTGCCCTTTCTGGACTGTAAGTCTATTTCTTTCACCAGATAAAAGAAGTTTTCTGTCATTATTTCTTTTTGTTGTTGTTAATCCTCATCCAAGGATATTTTTCCATTGATTTTTAGGAAGAGTGGAAAAGAGAGGGAAAGACAGAGAGAAACATTGATGTGAGAGAAACACATTGACTGGTTGTTGCCTGCTAGAGCCCTGACCAGGGTCCAGGCCAGGGAGGAGCCTGCAACCGAGGTATGTGTCCTTGACTGGAATCAAACATGGAACCTTTGGTTTGTAGGCTGATGCTCTATCGACTGAGCCAAACTGGCTACGGCTGTCATTTATCTTGCTCACTCTTTTTCTCCTTCTGGCACTGCTGTAATGCAAATGTTGGTACACTTGTTGTCCCAGAGACTTTTACCACTCACTATCTTCATATTTTTGGATGCTTTTTTTTTCCTCTTCTGATTAGGTGTTTTTTGGTTCCTCATATTCCAAATCATTTATTTGATTCTCAGAATCCTCTATTCTGTTGACTTCCTGTAAAATTATTTCAGTTAATGTATGCTTAATTTCTAACTGGTCCTTTAACATGTCGTTGATGTTCTCACTAAGATCCTTGCAAGTCTCATTAAGTCCCTTGGAGCTCTCATTAGGATCCGTGAGTTAACTTTGTAACCATTTTTTAAAACTCTGTGTCTGGTATTTCGCTTGCATCCATTTCATTTAGATTTTTTCTTTTCTGGAGATTTCTTCTGATCTTTCATTTGTAATGTAAGTTTCTTTGTCTCCCATTTTGGCTGCTTCCCTGTGTTGTTTCTATGTACTAAGTAGAGCTGCAGTGTCTCCTAGAATTCGTAGAGAAGCCTTGTTTAGGTGTCCTGTAGGACCCAGTGGCTCAGCCTCCCCAGTTACTAGAGCTGGGCACTCCAGGGTGCTCCTGTGAGGACTTGTGTGCACAGTCACGTCGTTAAGCCTTGATTGCTATTGATATCACTGGGAGGAATTGACCTCCAGGCCAATTGGCTGTGAAGACCAGCTGCAACTATACCCCTATTGAGCAGGACTTGCTTCATTGGGGCTTTGGTGTTCACTGAGTCTGCTCCTTGAATATATTGCTTGTGTATGTGTAGAGTTGTAATATGGCATGGTCTGAAGCTGTCTGCCAGGTGCACTGGCTCTGGGGACTCCTGGGAGGTACAAAGTCAGTCACTGCCTGGGGCCAAGCAATCTGCAGATGGTTGCTATTTGTATTGGGCTTGGAAGTGCCCAGACAAGGTGAAGTTGTGAAGCAAGGCTGGCTGGTGCTAGTGCTGGGTCTTGGGCCTCTTATTGATAGGTATAAGGCACACTGATGGCAGCTGGTGCTTGTTTAAGAGATTTTAGGAAAGCCTAACGCTTGAGCCAGGATAGGCTATTCATCTGGAAAAGCTGCTGCAAACAGCTTGGGGCTGCAAGTTGGGTGGGGTGCGGTCTCAGGGAATCATCAGGCTGGAGTGAATAGTGTGAGCTCTACTGATGGAAACTCAGATATGGCTGCCAGTCAGCTCTGAGACTGGGGAGGTCCCAGCATAGGAACAATGACCCCTGTAAGTACCTCCATCTGGGAGAAAGCTACCGCCAAGTTCCTGCCCCATGCCAGGCAATCCAGTTCCTCCCGGTATGTCTCTGGTTCCCCCAATGCTGCCACCTAACACTGGAACTCAGAGGGATCAAATCCGAGTAAGTCCCTTTGCCAGCCCTTTGAGAGGGACTGCCTGAGTCTCCAGCAGCTTCTCGGTCACTCAGCCACAATCCCTACTGGTTTTTACAGCCTTAAGTTATGGGATGTTCTCTTCCCAGCTCTGAAAACCTGGGCTAGGGGTCTTGTGTGGGTCTGGGACACCTTGCTTCTCAAAGGAGGCCTCTGCAGTGGAGACATCCCTTTCAATTAAAAACAGGCCACATGTGTGTGTCCAACCAGCCCCTTCTGTGCCCCCCTCCTCCTACCAATCTAAATGTGCTTTCTTCTTTACTTTTGAAGTTGTAGGACTTCCATTCAGCCAAGTTTCATGTGGTTCTGAATGATGGTGGTTCTGTATTTTAGTTGTAATTTTGATGTGGTTGTGGAAGGCCACGAGTACCAGCATTTACCTACATCGCCATCTTGCACAAATGTGTTTTTAAAACTATTATATAATGAAATATGTCAACATTGAAATCTACATGACTTAGTGGACCAGAATTTTTCAGATAACCAATGCTTGAGATGTAACAAAATAATTTTTGGGTAAAAGATCCATTCAAAGTGTAAGATAGCCAATGTATTTTAATAATTGTAATAATTATAAGGTATCAGATTTCACATTGCAACAAACATTTAGAAACTACTGTGTTGCTGTGGGTTTTTTTTTAATGAGGTAAAATTCATATAACATATAATTAAACGTTTTAAGTTGTGCAATTCAGTGGCATTTAGTATGTTTCAGTGTTGTGCAACCATCACATAAATCAAATTCCAAAACATTTCATCACCCCAAAAGGGAACTTGCACACATTAAGCAGTCATTCCCCATTTCTCCATTTCCTAGCACTTGGCAGCTACTAAGTAAGCTGTTTTTTGTCTTGATGGATTTATCTATCCTAGATAGTTTTTCCTATATAATAAAAGGCTAATACGCAAATCGACCAAACAGCAGAATGACTGGTCACTATGACATGCACTGACCACCAGGGGGCAGATGCTCAACACAGGTCAATGTGCTCCCGCAGAGGGAACACTGCTCAGCCAGAAGCCAGGCTTATAGCTGGCGAGCCAGCGGCATAGTGGGACCCTCTCCCACCTCCATGGCAGCACTAAAGATGTCCAACTGCGGCTTACAGGGAGCAGGCCTAAGCCATCAGTCGGACATCCCCCAAGGGCTTCCAGACTGCAAGAGGGCTCAGGCCAGGCTGAAGGATTGCCTCCCCCACCCCCGCCACTTGAATGTATGAATTTCGTGCACCGGGCCTCTAGTATGAATATAATTATACAAGTTGACCTTTTGTATCTCCATTTAGCATAATGTTTTTGAGATTCATCCCCATTGTAGCATGTATCGGTACTTTATTTCTTTTTTTGCCTGAATAATATTCTACTGTAGGAATACAGCAGTCCTCAAATAATGTTGTGTCGTTATTATATTGATGAGAAAAAGAAAAGAAAAGATTTCTGGCCAGGACCACTGTGTGGAGTGTGCATGTTCTCCCTGTGTCTGCATGCATTTTCTCGGGGCATTCTGGTTTCCTTCCACAGCCCAAATGTGTGCATGTTAGGTTAATTGGTATATCTAAATTATCTCTGTCTGAGTATGGGTGTGAATACTTGCTAAAATGGAAGGGCATTCTGTCTAGGTTGGTTGGTTCCCTCTTGTGCCCTGAACTGCGGGAATAAGCTCTGGCCACTCTCAATCCTGAACTGGAATAAGGTTGGAAAATAATTATCTTACTCATTTTTATTAATCTTTTAAAAATATGGATAGCTTATTTATTTCAGTGTTAATATTAGGTCTTAATTTAGAAGTTTGGTAATGTTTTGTGACCAAAAATATGCCATAGAAACTTATGTTTATCAATTAGCCTATGGCAAAATTGGTTTCATTATAAAATCGTAGTCTCCTGTTCTGGCTGAGTTGGTAGGAGTGCCATTCCAGTATGCCACGGTTATGGGTTTAATCTCTGGTCAGGGCACATTACAAGAACCAACCAATGAATGCATAAATAAATGAAACAACAAATCAAAGTTTCTCTCTTCCTTCCTATCTCTCTCTAAAATCAATAAAAAACATTTTTTTAAAGTTGCAGTTTCCAAGAACTTACTGATGCTATTAAGCAAGGACTTACTGTATATCACATTTTATTTATCCATTCATCAGATGATGGACATTTGGGTTTCTACCTTTCTGGCTATTGTGACTAATGCTACCAGGAACATTTTTGTACAAGTTTTTGTTTGATAGCTGTTTTCAGTTCTTTTGGATATTTATCTATGAATGGAATTCCTGGGTCATGTGATAATTCTGTTTTTGATTATTCAAACTTTTTGAGGAACCACCAAACCATTTTCCAAAGCAACTGTACCATTTTACAATCCCACTAGCAATATACTAGGGTTCTACTCTTTCCACTGTCTTGTCAACACTTGTTATTTTTTATTGTAGCCATCCTAGTGGGTGTGAATTGCTATCTTATTGTGTGTGTTGTTAGTTTTTATATATTTTTATTGATTTCAAGAGGAAGAGAGAAGAGAGCGGGTTCATAGGTTGATGCTCATCCACTGAGCCGCTCCGGCCAGGCCATTGTGGTTTTGATTTGTAGTTCTCTGATGACTAATGACATTGAGCATTTTTCATGTATTTATTGGTCATTAGTATTTCATCTTTGTTTTTTGTTTTTAAATATTTTTATTGATTTCAGAGAGGAAGGGAGAGGGAGAGAGATTGAAACATTAATGATGAGAAAGAATCATTGCTCGGCTGCTTCCTGCACACACCCTACTCGGGATCCAGCCTGAAACCCGGGCATGTGCCCTAACCAAGAGTCAAACTGTGACCTCCTGTTTCATAGGTTGACACTCCACCACTGAACAACACCAGCTGGGCCTTTTTCTTGTTTTTAAAAATAGATTTTTGCGCTCTGGCTGGTTTGGCTCAGTGGATAGAGCGTCAGCCTGCGGACTGAGGAGTCCCAGGTTCGATTCCGGTCAAGGGCATGTACCTTGGTTGCGGGCATGTCCCCAGTGGGGGGTGTGCAGGAGGCAGCTGATCGATGTTTCTCTCTCATCGAAGTTTCTAACTCTCTATTCCTTTCCCTTCCTCTCTGTAAAAAATCAATAAAATATATTTTAAAAAAAAATAGATTTTTGCCCTGACCGGTTTGGCTCAGTGGATAGAGCATCGGCCTGCGGACTCAAGGGTCCCAGGTTCAATTCCGGTCATGAGCATGTGCCTTGGTTGCAGGCACATCCCCAGTAGGGGGTGTGCAGGAGGCAGCTGATTGATGTTTCTCTCTCATCGATGTTTCTAACTCTCTATCCCTCTCCCTTCCTCTCTATAAAAAGATCAATAAATTATTTTTTAAAAAAGGTTTTTATTGATTTTAGAGAGGAAGGGAGAGGGAGAGAGAAACATCAATGATCAACTGCCTCCTGAGTCTGCAACAATCCACCAGCAACTCGGACATATGCCCTGATTTGGAAATCAAACCAGCAACTTTTTGGTGTATTGGATGACACTCAACCAACTGATCTGCACCAACCAGGCTGCCAGATTTATTTCTAACCTCTAGTTCATAATCTTGCCAACAATTTTATATATATAAAAGCCTAAGAGACTGTTCAGTAACTATGACATTCACTGACCACCAAGGGCCAGATGCTTAACACATAGGCTTGGAAACGTGGAACAGACTAATGAATCTCAGAGGGAAGGGGTGGGAGGGTAGGAAGAGATTAACCAAAGATCTTATATGCATACTAGAGGCCCAGTGCATGGATTTGTGCACCAGTGGAATCCCCGAGTCTGGCCTGTGGGGATCAGTCTGAAACTGGCAGTCTGACATTCCCTGAGGGGTCCTGGATTGCGAGAGGGCGTAGGCCAGGCCAAGGGACTCCACTGGTGCATGAATCCGTGCACCAGACCTCTAGTGTAATATAATAAGTATTCACTTTAGGATCTGATATGTCCTGCATGTTTTTACCTTATGCAGAGTGGTTTCTTTTTGTTCCATGTTACCTAAATCTCTTAATGAGAAATGGTTAATAGAGCTTAGGTATTCACATTGATGCATATTCTTCTCAGGCTCTTATCCATACCCTTTTCTATTCCACCAGTTGCTGAATTCCAGAGATTGCTACTGTAGGACTGTGTAGAAGCAACCTCTAAGATGATCCAATAAAATGGTACATTTGGAGATAATTTCATTCTTTTAGCATTTAAGATAAAACCTGTTCTATAACCATTTTGTTTTCCCTTAGGGGCTTTTACCCCCACTTGAAGAATTTTCTGTTTTGAAGTTTGATTTGTGTGTACGAGAGTTTCTTTAGGGAACTGAAATAGAGAGGTTGCAGAGTTAATTGCTGGAAATGATTGGCAGCAGGAAGCATTAGGTAGCTTGGAAGGAGCTCAGCTATCTCATTCGCTCAGCTATCTGATGCGCAGAACAGGACCATTGCTCTGTGATCTTTGCCAAGACCTGGAAGTTCAACTTGCTTCCACTTTGGTGGGAGATAAATGGACATTCATTCAGCTGTACAGTTATAAGTAAAGGTCATGAGCCTACTCATCTCTGAAGCACTGCTGAAATAGAATTTATTTGTATGTTTGTCACGTACATGAATTGGCATTAGAGAAACTTCATTAGGCCTACTATGGAATAAATATCTAGCGAGGCTGCTATTTATAACGTTCTCCCTTCCCTGATACTATTAATTTAGTGCTATACAGAGTTATGAACATTACTTTTTTTTAAAGAGGGTTGGAAGGAGAGAAACAGATAGAAACATCCAAACATCCATGTGAGAGACATATCTATTGGTTGCCTCCTGCACCCGTCCCTTCAAGAGCCAGGAATCGAGTCTATAAACAAGGTAGGTGCCCATGACTGGAATCGAACCCAGGACTCTTCAGTCCACAGGTTGATGCTCTATTCACTGAGCAAAACTGGCTAGAGCCATGAACATTTTGAGGGATATTTAGAAGAAAATTTCATGATGCCAAAGACTTCTGTGAGACTTTCCTAAGGTTTGTAGATTATTGCTGTTTCCCTGCCATGTCCACTTCCCATCTCTTGTTTCCTCAAAGTACAAAAATATGGTTACCCTCCCAGGCAACTAAATTCAGATTTATTAGTCTGATTATGATAATATGCATGAAATTAGTGCAAGAGTAGGCCTTCGCAGCCGTGGCAGCTGCCTGACTCCCTCCCTTGCAGCCCCCAGCCTCCGGAAGGACATCCGGTCTAATCAGCATGTGACACTTTTATTATTGTAGATGGATGTGGTAAATACTTGTCTTATATGTGTGCGGCTCTTTTCATATGTGGTACCTGTGGCAGACAATAATTGAGTAAAAGTCTTTACTGATTAAACAAAATGTTACAGATGACCACCGTCAATCTAAAGTGATGGTGGTCACCTTATACTAATAAAATGAAGTTGGCATGAGAGTTGAAACCTACTTAACCATCGTTGGTGTGGTGGAAAGGGGGCTGTCCTAAGCATTGGAGTTAGACCTAGGTTTTAATCATGACTCTCCTATTTACTTTGTGACCTTGGGCAGGTTCATTGAGTCTTTCTGAGTCACAGTTACTTCTTTCTGTTAGGATGGGGATAATGTGGATTTCATAGGAATGTTCTGAGAATTAAATGAAATACTTTTCAGCCAACGAAGCCATTCTGGTCAGGGCTTTAACATCTTTATTGGAACATATTTCACATATCCTAAATTTACTCATTTAAAGGGTACAATTCAATGGTTTTAGTATATTCAGAGTTGTGCAACTATCACTATAATCTAAAATTAGAACATTTTCATCACCCTAAAAAGAACCTTCCCCACCCCACCTATTAACAGTTACTCCTTATTTTCCTCTCTCCTCAGCCCTAGGAAACCACTTACCTGCTTTCTGTTTCCATTCTCCTCCAAGCCTTTTCTGGACTTTTCATATAAATGGAACCATACAATGACTGGCTTGCTTCACATAGCTTAATGTTTTCAAGTTTCATATATGTTGTAACATATATCAATACTTCATTCCCTTTTATTATTATTGATTTGCTGAGAGAGAAGAAGGTAGAGAGAGAGAGGGAGACATCAATTTGTTGTTTCACCCATTCATGCATTTATTGGTTGACTCCTGCATGTGCTCTGACCATCAAACCCACAACATTGGTGTATTGGGACAACCCTCTAACCAACTGAGCTACCTGTCCAGGGCACTAAATTCCTTTTTATAGCTGTACAGTATTTCACTTTATAAATGTACGTTTGTTTATTTAGTCATCAGTTGGTGGACATTTGGGTTGTTTCCATTTTTTGGCTATAATGAATAATGCTGCTATGAACATTCATGTACAAATTTTTGTGTGGAGATAATGTTTTCAGTTCTCTTGGGTATATATCTAGCAGTGAAATTGCTGGATTGTGTTATAACTGTGTTTAACTTCATAAGGAACTTCCAGGCTCTTTTCCATTCCCATCAGCAGTATATGACAATTCTAATTTCCCTACATGCGCCTTTAACACTGTCTTTTTTAATTGTGTACACCTTTCTGCATTCTCACTTCGATGATACTCTATCCTTTTTGAAACCTAGCTGCCTTTGTCTCACTGTGCTCTCATCCACCTCTTCAACACAGGAGTCTGCCTGGCTCCCTCTCACTTCCCCCACACCATGTCCTAGAAACTCTTCTAAGGCAATAAATGAGGGCAGTGTGGAGCTCATCCCATTGTCTTTTATCCCTCTGGGATCACTGTCCTTTGTGCTTGGTGTCCAGTGTCCTGAGACTCTTGTTTCATGTATTTTGTCTGGTTTTATTGTTGTTTCAGATGGGAGGGTAAATCCAGCCTGTGTCACACCATCTTGGCCAGAAGTAGAAATCGCAGCATTGCTTTTAACATCTACAAATTGATGCCTAAAAAGTGTTGAACTGGAGAATGGATTATTAAATAGTACGTTTTTGCTGTGGAATCCTACATAGCCATTAAAACAAATCAACTAGCCTGACCACAGTGGCTTGGTTGGTTGGAGTGTCGTCCTGTGCACCAAAAGGTGGGCCTATTTGACTCCCAGGGTACATACCTGGGTTGCGGGTTTGAGCCCCAGTCAGGATGCATGAGGAAGGCAATTGATTGATGTTTCTCACATCCATGTTTGTTTGTTTTTTTCTCTCTCTCTCTCTAAGCATGTCCTCAGGTGAGGATTTTACTAGGGCCTCGTTTATTTACGTAAATTTTAAATACTAAAAATCTTAACATTGAAAAGCAAAATGAGCCCAGCTGGCATGGCTCAGTGGTTGAGTGTCGACCTATGAAGCAGGAGGTCACTGTTCAGTTCCTGGTCAGGGCACTTGCCCAGGTTGCAGAACTGGATCTCCAGTGTGGGGCGTGCAGGAGGTTGCGAATCAATGATTCTCTTATCATTGACGTTTATATCCTTTCTCCCTTTCCCTTCCTCTCAGAAATCAATAAAATAATATATTTTTTAAAAAAGCAGGTCTAGTATATGTCGTTTAATTTTGCTTTTTAAAAAATATTTTTTTAAATTGATTTCAGAGAGGAAGGGAGAGGGAGAGAAACATCAGTGAGAATCATTGATTGGCTGCCTCCTGCACGCCCCTTACTGGGGATTGAGCACACAACCCTGGCATGTGCCCTTGACTGGAATCAAACCCAGGACCCTTCAGTACACAGGCCAATGCTCTATCCACTGAGCCAAACCATCTAGGGCAAAAAAATGTTTTTATTGATTTCAAAAAGAGAAAGGGAGTTAGAAATATCAGTGATGAGTGAAAATTGTCCATCAGCTGCCTCCTGCATGCTCCCTCCTGAGGAATCGAGCCTGCAACCCAGGCACCTGCTCTGATCAGGAATTGAACCATGAGCCACACTGGCTCAGATGCTTTTTTTTTTAAAGTAATTTTTTTTTAAGTTAGTGTAAGGAATAATTTTTTTTTAATGATTTTTTACAGAGAGGAAGAGAGAGGGATAGTCAGTAACATCGATGAGAGAGAAATATCAATCAGCTGCCTCCTGCACATTCCCCACTGGGGATGTGCCCGCAACCAAGGTACATGCCCTTGACTGGAGTCAAACCTGGGACCCCTGAGTCTGCAGGCTGACGCTCTATCCACTGAGCCAAACCGGTTAGGGCTTTTTTTTATAGAATAATCATGGTGTTTGAATATCAGTTCTAACAGTTTACAGAATAACTACACAGTATATGCTGTAGAAGTTAAGTGGAGGAGGCATAGGTATCAGCCAGCCATAAATTCCTCCTGTGCTTAATACATCTGTGTGAGGGAGATGTACTGTATAATAGGTTTTTGAAGTGGGCTCAATCATTGTTGGAATTCTAGATTCACTACAGCTTTGGAGTCTTAGGATACTTGCTTTGACACTTTTCCCACCCATAAAGTAGGGATCATACCTCATTTATTAAATAAGAACACATGATAAAGTGCTTGGTAGCATATTTGGCTTTTAAGCAGCTACATATGAAATATTAGCTGTTACTATTAGAAGCCCAGAATAAACAAAAAAAGTTGGTTAAGCTTTAAAAGGCAATATACAACATTCATTTTATAGAATTTTTATTTTGCTTTTTGGAGAGAATTTTTATATGACAAGTTTACACTGAATAATTTTTTTTACAGCTTCTTTTTTGGAGTATAATCTAAGTATATGATTCAGTGATTTTTTTTTTCTTAGTAAGTTTACAGAATTGTGCAGCTATCACCACAATCCAGTTTTAGAACATATCCATCACTCCAAAAAGAACCTTGAGCTATTTTATTCAGTCTCATTGCATTGTATTTTTTTAAATTTTGTGATAAAATATATGTAACAAAATTTACCATTTTTTACCATTTTTAAGTGTACAAATTCAATAGCTTTTAAGTACATTTACAGTGTTGTGCAACCATAACCACTATCTATTTTGTTTTTTAATCTTTATTGTTGAAAGTATTACATATATCTCTTTTCCCTCATTGACCCCTTCTAGCCCGCCTCCACCCCCTGCCCCAGGCCTTCACCACCATAATGTCTGTGTCCACAGTCCAGTCCATGCTTCCATGTTTCTGGATCTATTTTGTTCATCATATTCCACATATGAATGTGATCATGTGATACTTGTCTTTTTCTGACGGGCTCATTTTGCTTAGCATAATATTCTCCAGGTCCCTCCATGCTGTCTTAAAGGGTAAGAGATGCTTCTTTTTTACTGCTGCATAGTATTCCATAGTATAAATGTACCACAGCTTTTTTAACCCATTCATCTACTGATGGGCACTTGGGCTATTTCCAGGTTTTCACTATTGTAAACTGTGCTGCTATGAACATAGGAGTGCATACATTCTTTCTGATTGGTGTTTTGGATATATTTCTAGAAGTGGGATTACTGGGTCAAATGGCGGTCCCATATTTAATTTTTTGAGAAAACTCCATACTGTTTTCCATAATGGCTGCACCAGTCTGCATTCCCACCAGCAGTGTACTAGGCTAAGGTTCCCTTTTTTCCACATCATTACCAGCACTTGTCATTTATTCATTTACTAAAGGCCCAGCGCATGAAATTTGTGCATGGGTAGGGTTCCTAGTGGCTGCTGGCTGGGGCCTCCCTTCCCCCGGCTACCTGCCACCGCCACCAGCCGGGGCCTTCCTTCGCACCCATGTTGGCCTGGGACCGCCCACTCACCTGCTCCACCATCTCGCTGTAGTCGTGCTCTCACCAGCGCCCATCAGGGCTGGCAGCGCCTTCACTGCTGCTTGCTGCCAGCACTGCGTCACTGATGCCCACCATATTCCACACCACCTTCTGGTGGTCAGTGCAGGTCTAACTCCTGGTTGGTCAAACTCCTGCCTGTGGGGACAATTTGCATATTAGCCTTTTATTATATACTGGAGGTCCAATGCACAAAATCTGTGCAAGGGGTTTGGCCCTCGGAGCCCCGGCTTCATATGAACAGTTGTTCTCCTGTTTGGTCTAATTAGCATATTAGCTCTTTGTTATATAGGAGGATTGATGTTAACCATTCTGACAGGTGAGAGGTGATATTTCATTGTTGTTTTAATTTGCATCTCTCTGATGGTTAGTGACTTTGATCATTTTTTTCATATGTCTCTTGGCCATCTGTATGTCCACTTTGGAGAAGTGTCTATTTAGGTCCTTTGCCCATTTTTTAATTGGATTGTTTGTCTTCCTTTTGTTAAGTTGTATTAGTTCCTTATATATTTTGGATATTAACCCTTTATCAAATATATCATTGCCAAATATGTTCTACCATACAGTCGGCTCCCTTTTCATTTTGTTGATGGTTTCTTTTGCTGTGCAGAGCTTTATCTTTTGATGTAGTCCCATTTTTAAATTTTCTCCTTAGTTTCCTTTGGCCTAGAAGATGTATCCATAACCATATTGCTATGGAAATGTCTGAGATTTTGCTGCCTATGGTTTCTTCTAGGATTTTTATGGTTTCACAACTTACATTTAAGTCCTTTACCCATTTTCAGTTTATTCTTGTGAATGGTATACGTTGGTAGTCTATTTCATTTTTTTGCATGTGTCCAATTTTCCCAACGCCATTTACTGAAGAGACTGTCTTGACTCTATTTTGTTTTGTTTTAATATATTTTACTGATTTTTTACAGAGAGGAAGGGAGAGGGATAGAGAGTTAAAAACATCAATCAGCTGCCTCCTGCACATCTCCCACTGGGGATTTGCCCGCAACCAAGGTACATGCCCTTGATCGGAATCAAATCTGGTACCCTCCAGTCCGCAAGCCGACGCTCCATCCACTGAGCCAAACCGGTTAGGGCGAATTTGTATCTATAACATTAAGGGCAAATAAAAATGGACACCTCTAATTCTTGCTATATTCAGACAACTGAGGCTTCCTGTTAGATGCTCTTTGTCTAATTCATTTTTCTCGTATTTCTCCCATTATAAGATAGATCAATTCAAGATAAAGCATGTGTGACCTGAAGAACTTCCCATTCATAAGAATTTTCCAGGAGGCAAATTTGGCATGAGTGTTAAAGCATCTGACTAGTAGCATGCATTCACAAAAAGCCAGTCACAAAGGAATGTTTCTTTTTTGAGAAATGTAGGCTCTTCATAGACTATCCAGTGTTTGGTTTTAGGTATCTCTACAGTAAGGACTTAATTAACTGGAGAGTATTTGTAGTTTCTTTAGTTTCTAGGAAGATACAGGGTAAGTTAGCTGACTTAACTTCAAGCCTCCATGTATATGTTTATGATTGTTCTTAATACCTTTACCACCCCATCCTCTTTTCATATGGACTATTTAAGGGACTTTATTCTGATCTCACTTGTATATTTGTTTCCACAGGATGGATAGAATGACAGAAGATGCTCTTCGCCTGAATTTATTGAAACGGAGCTTGGACCCAGCAGATGAGCGAGATGATGTCCTGGCCAAGCGACTCAAAATGGAGGGGCATGAGGCCATGGAACGTCTGAAAATGTTGGCATTGCTCAAACGGAAGGATTTGGCAAATCTTGAGGTGTCTCATGAGTTACCCACCAAACAGGATGGCAGTGGTGTCAAGGGCTATGAAGAGAAACTCAATGGAAATCTCAGGCCTCATGGAGACAATAGGATTGCTGGAAGGCCCGGCAAAGAAAACATCAATGATGAGCCTGTGGATATGAGTGCTAGACGGAGGTATGGCTTGGTTCAGCTGTCTCTAGGGATAGAGTTTTCTCATAAATTAAGCCTATGAAAATAGAATGAATTCCAGTGAGAGGAGGGTGTTTTACATCCTAACATTTCTTTTTCTTTTTTAAAAAATATATTTTATTGATTTATTACAGAGAAGAAGGGAGAGAGAGAGAGATAGAAACATTGATGAGAGAGAAGCATCGATCAGCTGTCTCCTGCACACCCCCTACTGGGGATGTGCCCGAAACCAAGGTACATGCCCTTGACGGGAATCAAACCTGGGACCCTTTAGTCCTCAGGCTGATGCTCTATCCAGTGAGCCAAACCGGCTAGAGCAACATACCTTTTTTTTTTTTTTGCCCTGGCCGGTGTGGCTCAGTTGGAGCATTTTCTCATGGACCAAAGGGTCTCAGGTTCAATTCCCAGTCGGACCTACCTAGGATGCTGGTTAAATCTCTAGTTGGGGCACATGCAGGATCCATTTTTCTCTCTCCCACTCTCATCCTCCCCTCTCTAAAAACCAATAAGTAAATAAAAACATTTAAGAAATTATTTTTTAAAAACTCTCCCCTCCCCCCATGTGTTTTTATTGATTTTATTACTACTTTTTAGAGTGGAAGGGATAGGGAAAGAGAGAAGTCTTGATTGATCAGCTGCCTCCCATACACTCCCTACCAGGGGTTGAGCCAGCAACCTCGGCATCTGCCCTGACTGGGAATGAACAGGCAACATCTTGGTGCTTGAGATGACAATCAAATGAGCCACACTGGCCAAGCCTAAAGTTTCTTGAATGAAGACAGGGTCTACCATATGGCTTGACCCTGAATTCCTCTCATTTCTAAATGAAACTAGGTATCTCAAAAATTTGCTTAGCATACAGAAAATCAGTTTTAACCCTTAAGATAAAGTAGTCCCCTAACCGGGAGTAGGTAGCTCGGTTGGAGGTTGGAGCGTGCCGAGGTTCAATCCCTGGTCAGTGCACATGCAAGAGACAACCAATGAATGCATAAAAATAATTGAAACACCAAACCAACCTCTGTCTTTCTCTTTTTCCCTTTTTCTGAAATGAATTTTTTAAATACAGTGTTGATACCCCAATTAAAAGTGAATTAAATATACACTTTTCCTCTAATCTGATGGCTAATTTAGGAGGAAAAAGTAGTCTTCAGATCATCCCAGGAGTTTTAGGATCTGTTTATTCTGAAGTCCCACCTTTTATTACATCAAAAAACATGGGTCCAACTTTTTTTGTGACAAAGAAATTATCTCCATGTGGTAATTCTCTACGTTCTTGTTTTATTTGTGCCACTTTTTCCAACATATGCATACACATATTTGCTTGTACATGTACACTCATGCTTGTGTTCTCTTTCTTTCACACGCAACACAAGCACATTTTTATAGGCTTTTTTTCTGTTGTCTGTCAAGGTTGAGTACTTAAAACTGTGGAGCAAACACTGAGAAGAGGTATCTAGTACTGGCTGAGTGTAGAGTCTACCTTGACAGTGAATCATAGTATAGACAAACCCTAGTTTAAGAACATTCAGTTTGTTATGGTTCAAGTTTGTTATGGTTCAAAAACAGCTGATAGATATGAGAATTACTCTTCAGCAGGGGTCCTCAAACTTTTTAAACGGGGGGTCAGTTCACTGTCCCTCAGACTGTTGGAGGGCTGGACTATAGTTTAAAAAAAACTATGAACAAATTCCTAGCACACTGCACATATCTTATTTTAAGCAGGACAGGCAGCGGCGGCAAAAACACCCGGCATGTGGCCTGTGGGCTGTAGTTTGAGGATGCTGCTCTTCAGTGTTCAGTTGCCTTCCAGCTGACCTAACTGTCCTAGCACTTTGTAAGCGGGCATTTTCCCGCCAAATTGCTTCACTGTGTGGTAGCGTTCGAAACACTTTCCTTTGTGCAGGGGTACATTACAAAACTTGCACATGTACCGCGTTTCACTGTGTAGTTTATGAGCGGCACACACACAACAACGATGTAAAACATTTTTATTTTTGCCGGTTCCATTGTACGTTTCCTCATGTCCATTGACAGTCTCCCTGGTGGATCCAATTTTACTCATTTCCCGCAAAAAAATGTGCTAGCATTGATCTGAAGCAGGATCTTTAAGCTGGACTGATGGAGAAGAAAGGAGGAATGGTTATAACCTCACCGGGATTTCTTTCTCTACATTTTAATGTTTACTTACTAGTATTATCCCAGGTTTATCTTTTTAAGAAACACCCAAGGAGGGAACATTATTCTTGGTATAGCATTAAAAACCCTTAGCATTCTGGCTGGTGTGCTCACTTGGTTAAGCATCATCCCATGCACCAAAAGGTCACTAGTTCGATTCCCAGTCAGGGGACATACCCAGGTTGTGGGTTCAATCCCCAATCAGGGTAAGCGCAGGAGGCAACCAATCAATGTTTTTCTGCTCTCTCCCTTCCTCTCTCTGAAAAACCAAGAGAAACTTTTTAAAGAGCAACAATAAAAGATCTTAAGAAATTTCAGATAGTTCAGTGGATAGAGCATCGGCCTGCAGACTGAAGGGTCCCAGGTTCGATTCCGGTCAAGGACATGTACCTTGGTTGCGGGCACATCCCCAGTAGGGGGTGTGCAGGAGGCAGCTGATAGATGTTTCTCTCTGATCAATGTTTCTAACTCCCTATCTCTTTCCCTTCCTCTCTGTAAAAAATGAATAAATATATTAAAAAAAAAAACAACAAAAAAATTTCAGATAAATTTTCTAGTGGTCCTGGAAGAGGAAAAACATCCTTGGAAGCTATAGGTAGTGTCAGCAGAATATTATGAAAGTAGGTTAATCCTCAGATCCTTTGGGGAAAAAATAAAGTGAGTGAATGAGCTCATGTACCTGAGCAGTCCACTTGCCCCATAATCACTCTTACCCTTCTGGAGCTAGTGACTAATTATATTTCATCTGGGAGGAAGAAGAGGAAAATGTTAAGCAGATTTCCCACATCTTAAATTGGAATTGAAAATGCGTTTTTCTTAGAAACATTGTTACACATTTTGGTAAAATCTCATCAATGGTATTGGGATTTTACAATATCCTAATAAATTCTATGTTAAAACTCAGATTATCCTAACAACCTTAACCATTGCTTTTAATTTTATTTTAGAGGGATGATCTTTTGGAACTTGATCCTCTAGAAAATGGGGATATTTTTTAATGGTCTCCAAGGAAAAAGGCTTGATGTGAACCCTCAAGAACTGCATTCTAAATGGAAAAGTAGGCCCTATTGGCCTATGTTTCTTCACCAGATATAGTAACAGCTATTTCTACTTAGCCCCAAGGTTTCTATAAGAATGAGTAAGATTAGCCCAGCCGGCATGGCTCAGTGGTTGAACATCGACCTATGAATCAAAGGTCATGGTTCAATTTCCAGTCAGGGCACATGCCCAGGTTGTGGGCTCGACCCCCAGTGTGGGGAGTGCAGGAGGCAAGCAATTGGTGATTCTCCCTCACCATTGATGCTATCTCTCTCCCTCTCCCTTCCTGTCTGAAATCATTAAAAAAAAAAAAAAAAAAAAGAATAAAAGCAGAAAGAAGTGTTCTTGGCATCATAGCTATATCATAATTGCCTAAGTATTTTTTTAATCATCTTGGCAAGTAAGTTACATCTATGAAGTAAGGTGTGTGTGTGTGTGTGTTTATATATGAACTAGGGGCCCGGTGCACAAAAATTTGTGCACTCAGGGTGGAGGGAGTCCCTCAGCCCGGCCTGTGCCCTCTCACAGTCTGGGACCCCTCAGTGGATGTCCTATGATGGCCCCAGTCTGCCAGGCGCCTTTTGTGTGTGTGTGTGTGTGTGTGTGTGTGTGTGGCCACTGGGGACCTGCCCCCAGCTGCATCTGAGGC
>PVJC01027150.1:0-23477 GCA_004026665.1 Murina feae | reverse complement strand
TGTGCGGGACAATGCTTTGACCACTGAGTGTACAGGCCAGGGCCTTACTAATTTGTTTTTAAAAAGAACCAGCACTTCCAAAAGACTCTCTGGTTAGAGTTTTCTTTTGTCCCTGATAAACTCACAGTAGGTACTTTCTCCTCTGGTATCTTCCCCCAAAATATCCAACCCTATTCTCCAATTTCCTTTCTGTTTTTCTTGCTATTTACATAATATTGAATATGCTTTGAAAAAAATTATTTGTAAGCAACCATTCTAAGAAAACAAGTACTAACATTTTACATATTATTTATTTTTTTTGTACCTTCTTAGTAATAATTTTTGGAATTAGTGTTCTGGAATGGAAACATGACAAGTTCATGATTCTAATGGGTTCTGGTTAATCTCTTACTTAAATATTCTGAGCCACTAAACCATCAGAATGCCTTATTCTGGAGTTTGGAGACAAACTGGGAAGGGAGGCAAGGTGTACCAGCTGAGTTAGGACACTTGTGTTCCCATTACCTGCTGTGGTCCTGGTGTGCTGCTTTGCTGATATCTATGACATCGCTTCCTGCATGAAACTAGCAAGGAGGGGCTGAGGTGTGCATAAACTGGATTCCCCTTGCTATTGGACTATGGATGGAGAAGGCAACAATTGCAAACCCATGTACCTCAGCAGTCAATGTTATTGCAAAAAGGGAGAACAGTTGCCCCAAGCCATGGTTCATGGAGTGAGAATTGTTCTGCTCTCTCTGCATGATCTGTCCCACCAGGGTGATCAGGTATGAGGAGGAGGAAGAACAGGGTGGAAAAGCAGACCTGCCTCCCTCTCTGCCAGCCTAATAGAGCTACAAGGCTAGTCATGTCTGGAAAGTTTGAATGGGAAATGAGATTAAGGTTTGTAAGTGAACAACAGTGAGTCTTAAAAAGCAAAACTCTTCTAATAATACACAAGTCTTAACTTTATGAACTCAGGATGATGTTTTGTTAGGGGGACCCACTGCTCAGTGATTGATAACAGAAATGTTTGACATAAAGTAGTTAAGAGTTATTCAGGAAGGCACATAGAAACAGTGAGTGCCTATAGCCCCATAATTTGAGTTTTCTCACTAAATTGTCTATTTTTTTAAACCTACTTTTCTTTTTCACAAAAGAGGATAATAATACTTTGCAAAACTAGTAAAATAATTTTATCTTGAAAAAGCAAAAAGTCCGAGGTACTAATCTTGATCTTGGAACACTGACTCCCCATACATGCCTGGCAGCTTCAAAGACACAAGTGAACAGTAAGAGAGATTCTCTCTCCCTCCATCTCTCTCTCTCTCTCTCATTTGTAATGTGCATTTATGTAGTAAATAAATGTCCTTGCATGATGTATCTTTTCCTGTAGTTGCCGAGCAGGTGTTCTGAGTCTCAGGTGACCTTGGGAAGCAGTTCTCTCTGCCAAGGTGTATCGTCCATGCCTGTTCAGGCTTGGTGGAAGCTAACTGGTTATTCATGGTTTTTCCATCATTTATATGCACTAAATTCCATGTAAGGTCTTTGTGGAAATATTTTAGTTTCAGCACTCTAAAGGAAAACAATGCTCTATTCTGATCCACTTTTGATTATGTTGGGAAACCATCCCTAGAGATTCTGACTATGTAAACATAAGAAATCAACAGCAGTTTCCTAACATTAATGGAAAGAAGAATAAGGACATTCATGTTTGTCATCAATAAATTAAAATCATAAAAGAGCATATTGTCCTCAAGCATCAAGGTTCTTTCTCCTCATCTCTTGTAATGCAATGCTATTTGTAATTTCTTGGATTTAGCAATAGCCAGTCTTTGATTATTTTAATGTAAGTGGCTTTTAAAACATTTATCTGTTCTTCTAACTAGTTATTTATTTATTTAGGAATATGAAAATCGGGAATCATTGAGCAACTTTTCATCTAATTATTCATTTATAGTCTTGGAACCCCAAATCAAAATGATTAGGTCCAATCATTCTGAGTATATACTTTGATTATTGCTTTTACAAGTTGGCCTGATGAAGAGAAGTTTATTTATTGTCTGATTTTATTCTGATGGACTCTTTTAGTTAATATCTTATAATTTTTAATTTTTTAATTCTCACCTAAGGATATTTTTCTCATTGCTTTTTAGGGAGAGTGGAAGGGAGGGAGAAGGGGAGAGAAGTATCAATGTGAGACATGTCAATCGGTTGCTTCCCACACTTGCCACTGCAGGGGCCAGGGATCAAACCTGCAATCAAGGAGATAAAATGTGTTTCCTTTGGAACAAGGAAGATTTCTTATGTAAGTCAATAGAAAAAATTCAATCAACATATGCAAAGATTGTTTTGGTTGATTCTCTGGGATTATTTTCACCCACAAAGTAAATTTTCTTTGTCCCCTACCTAATATTACACTCATTCTTTTCTCAGTAAGGAAAGAGGCAGTTAAGATGCTTAAGATCTCTTAAGAGATAGCAAAGCAGATGAAAATTACAGTCTTCAGAGTTGGCCAAATCTGCATTCAGGTTCATATTTTACCACATCACAATTGAATGTTTTTCTGGGACATAGTATTAATGAGCCTCTTTGAGTCTAAATTTTCTGTTGTTCAATGAGGTTAATAATGACTACTACTCTTAAATAGACACTAGCCTTGGGCACTTATATACTATTGAACCATGGAGGGCACCCTTTCAAGTACATTATAATACATTATTGAATATACACAATAGATATACCTTATTTTGTCATAACCATTTTGAAAGAGAGCCATTTCAGTTAATTCTATATAAATAAGCCATCAAACATTATCATTTGTATGTGATGCAACTAAAACTTAGACAACTATATTGCTCAAAGCCATACCCTAGCAGTACAGAGGTAAGGTCTGATTCTTGGTATCACAGGCTAATACATGTTCCTGAGGCATGTTTAATACAGGTTATGTGAAAATAGTAGATAATTTAGAAAATATTAAGTCTTTGTCACAGTTGGATGTTTGATTAATTTTATGGACTAGTTCTTTGTATTATAAAAATTAACAATTATTTTTCCAAAATAAAATATTTCAAAACAGAATCATAAAAGTATAAAGTATGTAACCAGTGATGTTTATGATTATATTCACAATCCACATATTATTTTTAATATATTATATTTAATATATTTGACATTTTGTTTAATCTTAGTACAATATTAAGGAAAATCAGTAATAAAGTTAATTTATAGTTATTTTCTCTTACAGTACTTTTTTTCCTATGGGAATTTGGGCTATTTGGTTTCTAAGGTTGTTTTTAAGTTTGTTGCTCTTGAACAAAATACTTTGAGTGTTTGCCTCTATGGAGAGAGAACCCAATATATTTTTGATTGTCCATCATGCTCCTTACTTAGAAATTCTTATGCTCCACGTATTCTTGGAGGCCTGTTACATTTGTACCACATGTACCCAATCCTCTGGTCATGATTGATTGCTCCAAGACGGAAACCTAGCAAAGACTAGAATTAACCTACACTGAGTCTTTCAGATAATTCTTTTGAGAAATACAATTTGATGTACTCATTGAATTGTAATATCATATAGAAATAAATGAATATAGTTGACAGAAACATGAATAAAAGCTGCAAATATAGAATAGTTTAGGAACTCAGGAAGAGTCATTTTGAAGATTTGAGGTTGGAGCAGATTGACAAGAGACATGTAAGTTACCAAAAATCTTGTATTTCTGGAGAGAGAAGCGTGATGTGGAAGGGGAGGCAGACAATGAGTTTTGAGAGCTCATTAGACTCAGCTGAAATTCCTGCTCTGTGTTTTGTTGACATTTTAGTAAATCTTTCTAAAAAAACACAAACCCTTGTATTTGCATCAATTTGAATTGGTTTTAGTCTTTGCAACCAAAGAGTAATGATCCTAAGACAATTTTTTATTGCCAATTAAATACATGGCTGTCTTTAAATTCAGTGATGTAAAGTAAAATTGCCATATAATTTTAGAATTCCTCCATTTTTTGTCATTGAACTAAGTAGATTCCTAATAAATATTTTATTTGAACCCTCAACATTATGAAGACGTGTGATCTGAAATAATATAAACTAAACTTTTATGTAGTAGCCATCTTTCCAATTCAATTTATTTGTAACATAGAACAGAGAAGATTTTCAAAATCTGTTGGTAAGAATGATTATCATGATTGGAAAAGAAAAGATCCAGTGAGAAGAGAATGAGGGCTTAATAATAAATAAATAAATAAATAAATAAATAAATAAATAAATAAGACACAACATCAGGGACAATGGATTTTCTGTTGAGCACAGAATTGAACAACTGGAACCCAAGGTTGGAAGAAACTCATTTATTAAGAGAAGCAAAAACAGTACATACATATATATTTTTATTTGAAATAAGTCTCGTAGATAATAAGACAACTGGTTAAAAATAAAATCTTCAGAATTACATCTGGATGTCTGTTCCATAAGATGTCAAACATGCGGATAATTGAAAATATAGAGCTAAATTACTTAAATGTTAAGCTTTCGTCCAGATGCTTGTTTCTATATTAGACCAAAATTATTTATGTCAGATATTAAAATAATCAGAAATATGTAACTGCTACAATATATAAAACTAAGGGCCCAGTGCACAAAAATTTGTGCACTCCAGGGGTCCCTCAGCCCAGCCTGTTCCCTCTAGCAGTCTGGGAACCCTCAGGGGATGTCCACCTGCTGGTGTGCCTGGCCAGCTTGGGTGAGGGGCTGATGGCTATTTGCAGGCTGGCCAAGCCCCCCAATGGGGACCCTCACCCCATGGGGGTGTGGCCAGCCTGAGTGAGGGGCTGAGGTCAGTTTTCAGGCTGCCCACAGACCCTTCAGGGTTTGGGTCCTTACTGGGGTGCCTGGCCAGCCTGGGTGAGGGGCTGAGGGCCATTTTCAGACTGCCCACAGCTCCCATTGACCCAAGGTCCCAGTGAGGCTGGCTGGAAGCAGGTTTCTGGGGTTTATTTTTCTTCTATAATTGAAACTTTGTTGCCTTGAGCAGAGGCCCAGCCGACCTAGGCAGGCAGTTTCCTCCATCGCTGGTGCAATGGAAGCCTCCTGTTTGCTCTAACTCCGTGGTTGTTGGCCACCATCTTGGTTGGGTTAATTTGCATATAGCCACTCTGATTAGCTGGTGGGCATGGCTTAGCTGGTGGGCATGGCTTAGGTGTAACAGAGCGAGGGTCAATTTGCATATTACTCTCTTATTAGAGTAGATAACATTTCCAATATTGTTCATTAGAGAAATGTATTAACCAATGATTAGAAACTACATAAGGAATGTGCTTGTTTTTAAGTTTTATTATCTGAGTAGTAGTAGCTGGTAAAATATCAGAACATAGAAATTTCCTGGAGGACAATTTGCCAATTTCACTAAAAAACAAGTTTATTTCCATTTTAGGTGCTTTTTAAAATTTTTTTTTTAGTTTTTATAAATAGAAGTACCAATGAGCTAAAATTTTTGGCTTATTCATTAAAGAGCAAATGAATTTATTTATTTTTGGACATGAATTGGAGAAATGGTACAAACTTATAAGTTTTGATCCTTTGGCAATGTTTATTTGTAAGGAATAAAGTTCAATATGTATACTGTCTAGCTAAAATTCATCTTGAAGAAGTACCAGATAGCATAACCAGAGCTGGCTCACAAATTATATATGCTGGGAGACTGGAGAGAGTGAGTCCAAGGCAGTCAAGGATAGCAGAAGGCATATGGCTTCCACTGCAGACCACGTTAAGTCTAGGCAGGCCAGTGGGTGCAGAGAAGAAAGGATTTTACATCTTGTGTCCTTTACAGTTGTGGGGGCAGAGGAAGTTAAAAGGGTCACCAAGTCATTTTAGTGAGCAGTAGCAAATAGTCCTCAAAGGCAAATAATCTCTGTGTTCTGTGTTAGGTATTTTTATGGTTTTACTAGAGGCCTGGTGCATGGATTCATACCCTGGTGCGGTTCCTTGGCCTGACCTGTAGGGATCAGGCCGAAACTGGCTCTCCAACATCCCTGAGGGGTCCCAGATTGTGAGAGGACTCAGGCCAGGCCAAGAGACCCATTGGTGTATGATCAGGGCCTGGAGGGACTATGTGAGGGCTTCAGGGCATGTCCAGCTCATCTTGCTCAGTCCCAGTTGGCTGGACCCCAGAAGCAAGCTAACCTACCAGTTGAAGCATCTGCCCCCTGATGATCAGTGCACATCATAGCGACTGGTCAAAAGGTTGAACCAATGGTCAGACACTTAGCATATTAGGCTTTTATTATATAGGGTTTATTTAGGCTGAGTTAAAATATGTTTAAGTTTCAGTTATACCACTCTAAGTTTGAGCTAATAACAAACATTACACTCATGACCAACATTTTGTTCACTGATGAGCCACGTTGTTGATGATAGTCTCATCAAATTACAATGCTAAAAATTCCTGTTGCCTAATGACCTTGTAGCTGTCATAACATGACACATTACTCACATGTTTGTGGTGATGCTGATGTAAACAAGTACATTTCCCTGCAAGTCATGTAAAAGTATGGTATGTACAATTACAGTAGTTTTCTATACAATTTAGGTAAGTATGAAATTGTCTAACAATGCCATATTTCTCAGAACATATTCCCATTGTAAAGTGGCACATAACTGTATTTATGAAATGAAGGTGACACTAAAACTACTTATTCTGTAGTCCATCATCAATTTAAAATATATTTTTAAACATGTGACTTCATTGGCCTAAGTGCATGAAATAATCTATGAATACTAGAGGCCCAGTGCACAAATTTGTGCACCTTGAAAGAAACTGTAGGCTGCGAGGCTGTGGTGGAAACAGGGGCTGGTCTTGGCCCCTCCTACCACATCCCCCCATCCCCTGTCTGCTTGCAGCCCTTCTCCTACCACTGCTGCTTCCATGTGCTGACAGAGCTGGCCCTGCTCGCACCCACTGACAGCATGGAGCGATTGGGGTTGGCACAGTCAGCGGGTGCAAGTGGCAGTTGCTACCCCAATAGCCCTCCTGGAGCAGGGGGAGGTAGAGAAGCCCTCAGAGGCAATCAGGGCTGGCAGCCACCACTCGCACCCACTGACAGAACCAAGCAATTGGGGCCGGCAGCATGTGTGAGCACCAGGAGAGACCATGGCACATGGAAGTAAAGAATTATCAGTAACCACTAGAGTCTAGCCCCAATGACAGCAACTGGTGCCCCGCCTTGGTCTGGACCCCACACTCACCTACTCCATCATCTCACCGCGGCTGATGCCCACTATGTTTTGTGCACACCTTCTTGTTTACAGCGCATGTCATAGCAATCGGTTGTTCGGTTGTTCCTCTGTTCAGTCTATTTGCATATTAACCTTTCATTATATAGGAAAATAGCCTAAGTGACTGTTACAGTGGAATGACCAGTCTCTATGATGCACACTGACCACCAGGGGGCAGATGCTCAATGTAGGAGCTTCCCTCTGGTGGTCAGTGCACTCCCACAGTGGGAATGCTGCTCAGCCAGAAGTTGGACTCAGGGCTGATGAGCACAGCAGCAATGGCAGGAGTCTCTCCCACCTCTGCTGCAGCTCTAAGGAGCAGTGAGCCAAGCAGTAAGGAGCAGCAAGCAGGAGGGCAGTAAGGAGTGAGGGGTGCAGAACTGTGAGAAGGAAGTCCAACTGCTGGCTTAGGCCCAATCCCCTGGGACTGTGAGAGGGCACAGGCTGGGCTGAGGGACCTCCCCCACCCCCTCAGTGCACAAATTTCATGCACTGGACCTCTAGTTAAGAAATAAATGGCCAGCAGAGAAAGTTAATTTTACATCTATTTATATTCAAAAATACATAAATCTTTATCTTTATCAATGTTTCTCTCAAAGTTAGCTAAGGATTTTATGTTTTATCTCATTTAGTAAACCATTATAGGCATGGGTCAAGGGTTAATCCTCTTGCCAGAAAAAGCATGGTTTTGCCCATCTAAACTCTCCTTCAGAGTTTATAAGGTTTTGAGAGGTGTCCAGATGGATCTTTGTGCCTGTAGCAATGCTTTTAGCTAGGTTAATAATATATACAGAGTTTAAATTAAACCTACCTGGGTCAGATCTAGGACAGCATATGACTTGAGGAATATATCAGTGCTTAAGAGCAATATTAAAATATTTTAATTTTCACTATTCAGTGGTTTCTCCCCATGTTTTCTTTTCTTGTGTGATTGATGATCCTATCTAATAAAGAGGTAATATGCAAATTGACCATCACTCCAACATACAAGATGGCTACCCCATGTGGTCAAAGATGGCCACCACAAGATGTCTGGCAGGAGAGGGCAGTTGGGAGGGACCAGGCCTGCAAGAGAGGGCAGTTGGGGGCAACCAGTCTGGCAAAGGAAGGCAGTTAGGGGTGACTGGGCCAGCAGAGGAGGGCAGTTAAGGCAGTTGGGCCAGCAGGGGAGCAGTTAGGCATCAATCAGGCTGGCGGGGGAGTGGTTAGGGGTGATCAGCGTGGCAGGGAGATGCAGTTAGGGGGAATCAGGCAGGCGGGCAGGTGAGTGGTTGGGAACCAGCAGTCCTGGATTGTGAGAGGGGACCCAAATTGGAGAGGTTGCAGGCTAGGCTGAGGGACACCCCCCCCCTTGCATGAATTTTATGCACTGGGCCTCTAGTTTTTAATAATGACAAGAGTATGTGTAGGGAAATAGAGTGAAGGAAGGATTGTGTTTTTATGGTGAACTTTGGATCAGAATCTGGCTTCTGCAGATTTTAATTTATTAATTGATTTTTTTCTTGTGATATCTGAGTTTTGTGATGGAAAGATAGAAAAATTCAGTCTTTTAAAATATTAGCAAAAAGTCTTCATTCACAGGCATTTGTATTTTACTATTTTCATATGAGATTGATTAAAAGAAGCAGGGGTGGGGGGAGAGGTGATGTTTACAAAGAGATAACTAAAATCCTTAACAGTGGTTGACTAAATGTGATCTTTCAATCTGTTGGCCATTCCACTGTGGGTACTTTTTCCATGTCATTATATCCATAGTTTCAGAACATGACCTAGTTTGGTTCTCTCCCTTTTGCCTTCCCCCATCCCTCCTTTTTTCCTTTTCACTTATGCTCTCACATATACTACTAATCTATCTTTTGTGCGCTCTTGGCTGTTGTTTTTAGGATCTGAACATCTACTGAAAAGTGATTATCAAGTATTTTCTTAATAATTTATCTTCCAAAATAAATTTGTGGTGAAGCTATTATTTTGTCTCCGATTCAGTGTAAATTATTTCTTACTGATACTCACCTAGGTACTTTTCAAATGTTTAATATTTTCAACATGTGACTTTTAAATTTTACTTTTTAAAGTTAAGTAGTTTAATATATATTGGCACAGCCTGAATATTTAATAACACCTAAATCAAATGGCTTCATGAAAAGCAGGGATAGTGAACTGTATAATTCAGTTACAATCTTATTTTTCTAGTGCTAATATGTAAGTATTCTCAGCAATGAAGTTAGCTAGGAGTTGGGATGCTGCTTCTTTTATATTCTCATTTGAAGTGTGAAAGTCCAAGCTAGACTCATTAATTGGCTGTCATACACTATTAAAAAGCTGCTTTGAAGAAAACCCACATTGTTTTCCACTGTTCTCTATTTGAATCACAAAATATTTGAAATGAGAGGATCAAGTGGAATGTTCATTTTATTGCTTCTTTCTAATTTCTGATACTTGGTCTAATCTTTTTTTGAGCAAGCGCCAACATTTTTTTGGAATTTGAAGCATAAAATAGAATTTGAACAGAGACTGTTAGTGACCAGGAGACTGAAGTCAAATCTAAATGAGGAGAAACTGACTGTAATGTTGTAAATGCTGGCAAACTTGTCCTGTTGTCTTTATGTCGCTGAAAGTAGACATTTGCTATCTGAGAAAAGAAAGTGCAAGGTCTGCAGAGTGAAAAAGAAGAAAAAGATAGTGTCATTAATTCGTTTGATGGGTGATTGGTGAAGTTATTGATTATATGCCTGCAATCAAAGATGGAAGTCCCCTCTAAGAGACTGCCTTCTCTTGACCTTGAACACAACTTCCTTCCAAACACAGAGGTGTGTCTGTAAGAATATGGCTATACTTTAGAGGTTAAGGAAACATTTAGGTTGCATAATAATTATTTCTCTCACCCAGGGAACTAAACCTCCAACTTTTGGTGTATGGGACTATTCTCCAACTAACCCAGCCACACTGACCAGGGTGTAGCAGAGGTATTTAAAATATAGGCAAATTCTTTACTTCATAAGCCCCAGTTTCTTCATGTTTAAAACAGAATTTATAACACATAATTTGTAGGTTCAAATGGAGATTAATGAAGATTAAGTGAAATGTAGGCAAACATCTTGCAAAATAACAAGTACGTAATGTTCAGTCTATAAATGTTAGTTACAACTTTCTTTCCTTCTTCCAATTTTCATGCTCAACATTTTTATGGGAGTGAAAGATGAGAGGAGGCTTGGGGACTTCTAGGAAGACCTCTTCCTCCTCTGACCTTCACTAATCCAGAAAAGAGATCGGTTCTTCTTAACCTTCTTAACCTTCTCTGAGCCAGTAGCAATCAACTTGTCATTTGTAGCCATGGCCAACCTCAGACTTTACTTTTTTAAAACCATAAGCCGTTCAATATTAATTTCCATAGTCATCCTTGTCACTTGTCCTTCTCTGTGTGGAATTTTACTACAAAAAATAAAACTGTACACAACAAAACAAGTTAATTAAAAGGCCTTAAAAGTAGTTGATACATTTCATACTTTAAGCATTGGAAGATGGTGAGGCTTTTAAAAATTGCAGAAATAAGAAGGAAATTTATCTTAGAACAAATAAGACTTGATCTGTTTACTTAGTTATGCCTTAGTAACAAAGAATTCAAAAATGTTAGAGGTTTACAACAAGAAGGGTTTATTCCTTTTTTAAAAATAAAAATCATAGCCTTTTTTACTAAGAACCATATTTGACATATATAAAGCCTTTCTGTTGCACATGACATATAAATATGTGGCATACATATAATACATACATATAAAATTTATGCATGTACTATATGTACACATATAAAACATATTATATAATTTTTTGAAACATAAAATAATAAAGAAACTCTCTTCTTTATACATGTTTTTCTTACATAAATGAATTCTGGATCAAGTTTATGGTTACTAATGCAGATTTTTTTTCAATAGATGGAGTTACACATATGTTGATATATATGTGTATGCTATTTTGTTGTATTGACAAGCTTCAAAACTTTATATGTCAAATTTTCTGAAGGTGTTAACATCATAGATATTTTTACTCTTAAAAATGTCAAATTTTGTGCCAAAAAAGAGCATTTGCGGGAAGTTTTAATTCATTACTTTATTTTAAAGAAAAGTGCTACTGTAAGTTATTGTATACTTCGGGAAACTTATGGCGAACATGCTCCACCCCAAGGTACCTGTGAACGCTGGTTTAAATGCTTTAAAAGTGATGATTTCAATGAAGAGAAAGAACATCCAGGTCAACCAAAAAACTTTGAAGACCAACAATTACAAGCATTATTGGATGAAGATGCAGGTCAAACTCAAAAACAACTTGCAGAAAGTTTAAAGGTTGCTCAGCAATGGGAAAGATTTCAAAGGAAGGAATATGGGTGCCACATCAACTGAACAAAAGACAAATGGAAAACCAAAAAGTCATCAATACAATGTTGCTTCAACGGCATGAAAGAAAGTCTTTTTTGCATTGAATTGTGACTGGCGATGAAAAGTGGATTTATTTTGAGAATCCCAAATGCACAAAATCATGGGTTGACCCAGGTCAACAATCAACATGGACTGCAAGGCCAAATCGTTTCGGAAAGAAGACAATGCTCTGCATTTGGTGGGATCAGGAAGGTTGGTGTATTATTAGCTTCTAAAACCAAGTGAAACCGTTAATATTGATCGCTACCGACAACAAGTAATCAATTTGAACCACGCTTTGATCGTGAAACAACCATAATGTTGCAGAAGACACAGCAAAGTAATTTTGCTTCATGATGACACGCCATCACACACTTCAAAACCAGTTAAAGACACGTTAAAAGATCTTGCCTGGGAAGTATGAACCCACCCTCCATATTCACCAGACCTCGCTCCTTCAGATGACCACTTGTTCCGATGAATGGCACACGCACTTTCTGAGCAGCATTTCAACACGTAGGAAGAAGTGGAAAATTGGGTCTCTAAATGGTTTGCCTCAAAACATGAAAAATTCTAATGGGACAATATCCACAAATTACCTGAAAGTTGGGGAAATGTGTAGCTAGAGATGGACATTACTTTGAATAAAGCACTTTTGATGTTTCTCTTGAAATTACTGTGTTTTCTTTGATTATAAAATCCGCATTATTAACTGATATACTAGTATAAAGGTGGGGACAGATTTTCTCCAACACTATAACACTGTGACTATGTAGTCTTATTTTTTTAATTAACTGATTTTATGAAGTAAATTAAAAATTTATAAAATTTGATTTTTCTATATTTAAAAATAATGTCGAGAGCACTGCTCTGGAAAACTGTTAAAGATAACATGGAATAATATATTCTTATAATTGCATAGAGCACTAAAGTATGAAGCACTTAAATGTGTTTTTTTATTTTAGCACCTTTAATATGAAGAATTTATAATATCTGATACACCATGCAGGGTAAGATAAGAGAAATTTTAAGTGTAAAGGAAGAACCTATGCAGAAAATTAAAATTTTAGTAATTATGCATGTGTTGTTATGCAAGTTATGTTTTGTCTTTAGACTTTCTTTAAAAAACATTTATTGTTGAGAGTCGTACTTGTGTTCCCCTTTATTCCCCCACTGACCCCCTCCACCCCATTCCCACCCCATTCCAGGCCTTCACCACCCTGTTGTCTGTGTCCACAGGTAATGCATACATGCATATAAGTTATTTGGTTAATTCTTTCCTGCCCCCACCTGCCTGCTTCCCTCCGAGATTCATCAGTCTGTTCCATGTTTCTATGCCTCTGGTTCTATTTTATTCATCAGTTTATTTTGTTCATTAGATTCTTTATTTATTTTGATTTTTAGATTTGATTGCAGAAAGATATATATTTATTGTCATTTTATGTTCATATTTTGTAAAAATAATTTTTTATTGAATTCAGAAAGGAAGGGGGGAGAGAGAGAGAGAGAGAGAGAGAGAGAGAGAGAGAGAGAGAGAGAATCATTGATCAGCTGCATGACCCACACTGGAGATCAAGCCCACAACCTGGGATCCTTCAGTCCTCAGGCCAGTGCTCTAAGCACTGAGCCAAACTAGCTAGAGCTATCTTTTTTTGAACCCCAAACAAGAGGAACTCCCAAAGAGGTACACACCAAGACATCAAAGGTTAAAACATCAAAGGCTAAAGACAAAGAGAGAATCTTAAAAGCAGCAATAGAAAAGCTGGAAGAAGGAGGAGGAGAAGGACAGGGAGGAGGAGGAGGAGGAGGAAGAGGAGGAGGAGGAGTAAAGGGTTAATTCTTCCTAATATCATACTTCACTCAAAGCAGTTCTGTTTTATTTTTACCAGTTGGAGAGAAGAAATAATTGTACTTTTCAACACTGCTATTAAACTAGATAATTTATACCTGCACCTCTCTTTTTATCTTATTTTTTGAGGTATAATTCACATATCATGAAATGAATACTTTCTTATTATTTAGATTAATGAGTTTCTGTAACAACATTTACCTATGTTACTGCCACTGAAAACAATATCAAAAACACTTTTCTTTATCCCAACATGCCTTGGGTCTCCTTCCAGTCAGCTCCTGCCCAGGCAACTCCTTCTTCTGTGTTAGTTTTGTCGAGTCTAGAAGTTCATTTAGATGGGATTATGAAATATGAGCTCTTATAAGATTAATATTTTTTAGTCAGCATAATGTTTGCATATTGTATATTCATACTTTTGTATCACTAGTTAACATTGCTAAGTAGTTTTCCATCAAACTAATATTTAGTAATAGCACCATGTTTTCACTCACTCCCTTGTTATGAGCAGTTGAGTCATTTCCAGGTTGGTCTATAATGTGCTGCTATTAATCTTGTACAAATATTTGTGAACATATATTTTTTATATCTTTTAGGAAAATGCATTATCTAGGAGTTGACAGATATATGTTTGACTCTATGGAAATCTGCCCAAATGTCTCCCAAAGTATTTATACCATTTCACATTTTTACCTGCACTGTCATAGGGTACGACTGCTCCACATTCTTGTCAGCATTTTGCTCATTAAGCATTTATATTGGGGCAGGAGGCATCCCTGTGGATATAAAATGCTGTCTCGTTGGGTTTATCATTTGTATTTGTCTGATAATTAAAATTTGGCACCTTTTCAGGTGCTTATTGTCTAGTCATATATCTTCTTTTGTGAGTTTTCTGAGTAGTTTTGACCTTTTTTATTGGGTTGTTCATCAATTTATTGAGACTAAGTAGGAGTTCTTTGTCTAAACATTACTGCTTCATCAAATATATGTACTGTGAACTATATTCTGAGTCTGTGAAATGCCTATTAATTATCTTAATGGCTGTTTTTATGGTCTTTTGTTTTGTGCTTTTTATATTTGTTGTTTCTTGGTAACTCTGAAAATAAACACTTTATTACATAGACAGCTAATATTGTCTACCAGTATTTAAATTATCTTTTCATGATCTCAACAGTGTCTTTCAAAGAGCAGAACTTTTTATTTTATTTTATTAATATTTTTGTTGATTTCAGAGAGGAAGGGAGAGGAAAAGAGAGAGAGAGAAACATCAATGATGATAGAATTACTGATAGACTGCCTCTTGTACACCTCTTACTGGGGATTGAGCCTGCAACCTGGACATATGCCATTGACCGGAATCAAACCCAGGACTCTTCAGTCAGCAGGTCGATGCTCTATCCACTGAGCAAAACTAGCTAGGGCAAAGAGCAGAAATGTTTAAATTTGAGGAATTCCTTGTAACCAATCATTTTTTTTTTATCAACTGGACTTTTGGTATCATATATTTAAAAATTTGCATAATTCAAAGGCACAAATATTTATCCTCATGTTTTCTCCTAATATCTTTGTAGTTTTTATTATTACATTTAGACTTGGTACTCCTTTTGATTTTTGTATGTGCACAAGAAATGGATTAGAGTTTTGTGTTTGGTTGGTTATGTTTTCTTTTGCATGTGAATATCTAATTGCTCCACTGTCATTTGTGGAAAAGACCATTCTATCTGCACTGCACAAACTTTGCATTTTTGAGGAACATCAGTAACGTGAGTCCATTTCTGTGATCTCCATTTTTGTTTTTGTTTTTTTCCCCATTGATCTATTTGTCAGCACAAATACCAATTCACACTGGCTTGGTTACTATGAGTCTTGAAAGCAGGTAATATTAGTTTTCAAATTTGTTTTGGCTATTCTAATTTCTTTGCTATTCTACACAAGTTTTGGAATTAGCTTTCTAATATCTGTAATAAAAGCTTCTATGATTTTTGTTCCATCACTGTTGAATATATATATATATATATATATATATATATATATATATGAAAATTGATATCTTAATACTCTGTATTTTTAATTATAAAAATGATATATTTCTGCTCTTTTTAAATATCCTTAATTGATTCTATATGTACTTTGTAGTTTATAATATAAAGTTACTTCATATATTTTGTTAGACCTAGTCCTAATTATGTGATGTTTTGGATGGTCGATAATATTTTTAAAAAATTCAATTTCCTATTATTTGCTGCTCTCACATATAAATTTTTATTTTTATACTTTCATTTATGAAATTGAAACTGTGATAAACATTTATTCAAGTAGTTTTCTTGTATATTACATTAGACTTTATAAAGATGATGTCATCACTGATTACAGACAGTTCTCTCCTTCCAATTGTGATGTCGCTTATTCTTGCTAAGTGCACAGACTACAACCTTCAGTGCAATTAAAGAGAAAGGTGAAAGCAGAAATCTCTGACTCCTGACATAGAAAAAAGTATTAAATTTTATTTACCATAAAAGTCAAGATCAAGTATAGAATTTTTCGTATGTATCCTTTATTAGACTAAGGATTCTACTTATATTCCTGGATTGCTGAGAGTTTTCATTAGGAAATACTGTCAAAATTCTCAAATGTTTTTCTCCATTTGTTGAAATTTTTTGTGTGGTTTATTAAGACAGTAAAATATATTGATTGACTTTCTTTAAAAAATATGTGATACTAAATATAAACTAATTTTCTTTAAAAAAAGAAAATTGATTTCTATAAATTAGTATTTTGTTTAGTAGCTATTAAGCAGTTTGACTTACAAATGTTAAGTTGACTTTGTGCTCCTGGGAAAACTTACTTGTTAATCATGTATTATCATTTTTATTTATTGATTGAAATGATTTGCTTACTATTATAAACATTTGCTTATGATTTTGGCATCTATATTTTGAGAGATATTGGTCTATAGCTACCTTTCTAGGAATATATATTTCTGGTATTCATATCAGAGTAATTTTGTGGTTCATTGGCATTAGGAGTTGGCAGATAGTCCCTTACTCCTTAATTTTCTTAAGAGGTTCATAGATTTTTACCAATAACGTCATTTTGGTCTGGAATGTTATTTATACAAGTTCAATTTCTTTAATAAGTTTATGACTATTCATATTATCTATTTCTTCCTGTGTGTGTTTTTATTATTTGTATATTCCAAGGAATCTATACATTTCATCTAAACTATATACTATATTGACGTAAAGGTGATCATCATATTTTCTTCATATTAAAAAAAAATCTTAAAATGCATGTATTTCTCCTCCAATTATTATGGGTAATTTTTACCTTCTCTCTTTCTTAATCAATCTGTCTGAAATTTTTACTAATTTCATTGATCTTAAAAAAACAGCGTTTCATTTGTTTAAATAGTTTATTGTTCTGCTTTATATTTTATTTCTCTCTATTCTGATATTATTGTCTTTTTTCTACTTAATTGGGGAATAATTACGACATTTTAAAATTGTTTCTTCAATATATCTCCTGGGACAAGGGAAACAGAAGAAAAAGTTAATACATGGGATTACATCGAACTAAAAAAGTTTTTGCACAGCAAAGGAAACTATCAGCAAAATTATAAGAAAACCCATATGGGAGAACATATTCTCCAATGATAAATGTGAAAAGCAGATAATATCCAAAATTTATAAAAAGTTATAAAGCTCAATACCAAAAAAAACAAAAACAAAAAAAAACAACCAACAGAAAACAACAACAACAACAACAACAAAAATACAAAAACAGAAACAAATAATCCAATTAAGAAGTGTCAAAGGACCTGAACAGGTACTTCTCAAAAGAGGACATACAAATGGCAAAAAGACACACGAAAAGTTGCTCAGTGTCACTCATACCTCACACCTATCAGAATGGCTATTATCAATAAATCAACAAATAAGTGTTGTTGAGGAAGTAGAGAAAAGGAAATTCTCATGCATTGTTGGTGGGAATGAAGATCAGTGTAGCAACTTTGGAAAACAGTATGGAGTTACCAAAAAAATTTACCAATGGTATTGTCTTATGACCCAGTGATTCCACTTCCAGAAATTTACCGCCTACAGCCTTTTCAATCCGGGACACCTCAGGAGATGTCCGACTGCTGGTTTGTGCCCGCACTTTCAACAGATGACAGATCCACTGTTGTTTCTTTCTTTTCATGCTTAAACCCACTGGAATTAGTAGGTATTCAAAGTGTGTATACATATTGGGGGGACACCCTGTATATCTCTAGTCAGCGTTGAAAGGAGCCAACAGTGGATTTGGAACCCCCAGACAGGGAACCTCGCTCCCCACACGTCTCCTCACTCCACTTTTCACCTTTGGGGGCAGCGGGAGAATCAATGTTCTCTCTTATTAACTCAGAAAAGCATGTCCTGTCACCCACTGCCCAGCAGGAGTGCGCTAGGCCCCAAGCGAGCAAGACACAGTCAGGGTGGCCTTCTCTCATGGGCGCTGGCACCCTGAGTGCACATTCTTCCTCTGCAGTCATCCTGACTCTCCCACTGTTTCACCTCCTCTGGGTTTCCGACCTCCAATGCTGACTGAAGGCACCTCAGCAAGGGCCACCCTGTGCCCATCGGTGTGTCTGTCTGCACCTGCTCCCACCTCAACACCTGCAATTAGCCCCACAGAGGCGATCTCGTCACAGCACTGGCCTCCTCCCCTCACTGTCATCTCACAGCCACCCACCCCGAGCATCCAGACATGCTCCAAAGGACGTGAGCATGCAGAGGGGACATGAGCAAGTCATGTGGGGGACGCAGGCATGGCAGAGTTGACGGAGATATAGCGGAGGGGCGGGAGGGGGACAGTCTGAGACTGTTGCGTACGCTCATGGGTGACAGCATGCTGGGGGTGTTTGCACACAAGGACGTGGAGAAGATGGTCGCACTGGAGGCCTGTGCCTGCGCAGATCTGCAAACCCTTGTGGCACGGCCAGGATGACATCAATCTGGCCCGCCACCATGGCTGTCCCTGCGATCACACACCTTCTGGGCCAAGAGGCAGGGCTGGCACAGCTGCTCCTCGGGGCTGATGGTCCACAGGCACTGTTTCAGCGCAGCTCACAGGCTCACAGCCACCCTTTGGGGAGTACAGGCCACCCTTTGCCCCGCCAGCCTCCCCCGCCCCCCATCCTGGATGTTGCAAGTCTCCACTCACCTGTGCCTACTGTGCACACAGCCTGCTGATTGGTGGTTACTGTGATGTCATCCTGACCAATTTGCATATTACCTTATTATCAATATAGATTATCAGTATAGATAGCCAAGATTTGGAAGCAGCCCAAGTGTCCATCAGTAGATGAGTGGATAAAAATGTTGTGGTTCATTTTCACAATGGAATACTATGCCGTGTAAAAATGAAGGAAATCCTACCCTTTGCTGCAATGTGGATGGACTGGGAGAACATTATGCTAAGTGAAATAAGCTTGTTGAGAAAGACAAGTCCCACATAATTTTATTCATGTGTGGAAATTAATGGGAAAAATGAACTGACACACATAATAGGGACAGACTCAAAAGAGAAGGCTGACAGCTGTTGGGGATGTGGTTTTTAGGGAGGAGTGGAGGGATTGAGCAAATAAAAATAAAAGAGAGAAACACTCATGGACACAGACAACAGTATGGTGATTGCCAAGGGAAGGTGGGTAATGAGAAGTGGAGGAGGGTAAAGGGGGAATAAATGTAATGAACAGAGACTTGACTTGTGGCGGTAAATACACAATACATTTTACAGATGATATGTTGTAGAATTATGCACCTGAAGTCTATAATTTTGCTACCCAGTATCACTCCAATAAGTTCAATAAAAAGGAAAAATATACAAAATCAAAAAACTAAAAAATAAAATACAAATACCCAGTGGTTATTAGGTAACTGAGAAAATACAGTCAGAATGAGCTCAGACATGGCTTCCTGGGACTCTTCATTAGAATTAGGCCAACACTTTAGTGTTTTCAAAATCCCTCCTTTTATTGTGACCATCTCATATGGCCCACTAATAAGAACCTGGCTTGTCGGCCTATGTGATTATTTGCTTTTTAAGATACTATTTAATAATTAAATATTAGTCTGGTCAAGAAATCTGCCAAGAATAATTCTACAGCCACAGGGTGGGCACTACAGTCTGAAAATCCTAGAGCAGGAGCACCAATGTTCATGGATTATTTCCTGCTGGGAGCTGGGATCGCAGTCACACCTGTTTTATCTCTTAAGTATTCCTTCCATGAGCTTCTGCTCCAACTGCACTTCTTGGACTTTCCTATTTTCCTGCTATTTCTTCCCTTCCATGCCAGATTTTACCTAAAATTTCTCTAGATTTCTATATTCAATATTTGGATACTTGCATATTTGTTAGAAAGATCTTTAACTCATATTATTCGCTAGATATAAGGTATATTGGGAGGGTGGTATTGGTATCCTAACAATACTAGGTCTTCCTATTCATGAACATGGAATGTCTTTCCATGTAATTAGGTCATTTTAAATTTAATTTATCAGCATTTTATTCATTTATTCATTTTTAGTTTTCAATATACAAATCTTTCATCTCATTGGTTAAATTCATTCCTATATATTTATTTATTTAGGAGGCTGTAATAATTAGAATTTCTTTAAAATGTTTTATTAAAAATTGCTTATTGAATATATAAAACTAGAGGCCCAGTGCACAAAATTCATGCAGGGGCAGGGTGTGTGTGTCCCTCAGCCCAGCCTGTACCCTCTCTAATCTGGGCCCCCTCAAGGGATGTCTAACTGGGGATTGGGATTGGGCCTAAATGGGCAGTCGCACATCCCTCTCATAATCCAGGACTGCTGGCTCCCAACTGCTTGCCAACCTGCCTGCCTGATTGCCCCTAACTGCTTCTTCCTGCCAGCCTGATCACCCCCTAACCACTCCCCTGTCAGCCTGATCGACATCTAGCTGCTTTCCTGCTGGCCCACTCGCCCCCAACTGCCTTCCCCTGTAGGCCTGGTCCCTCCCGACTGCCCTTCCCTGCAGCCATTTTGCTGTGGCCATCTTGTGTCCACATGGGGTGGCCATCTCGTGTGTTGGAGTGATGGTCAAGTTGCATATTACCTCTTTATTATGTAAGATTCTAATGAGTTTTTTGTGTTGATCTTGTACATCTTATATCTTACAACTTTGCTTAAATTTTTTAATTAAGTCTGTTAGTTTTCTTGTATTTTTTTGAATTTTCTATGTATATTGAACCAGATAATCTGTGAATAGAAGTAGTTTCACATTTTTCTTTCTAATTGAAATGGCTTTTTTATTTAATTGCCATGAATAGAATATCTATTGCTCATATTTGGGTGAAATTTTCTGTCTTTTACTATTTAATATGGTAGTTACCAATATTTTATAAATACTCTTCATCATATTGAGAAAGTTATTTTTTATTCGTAGAGTAGAGGCCTGGTGCATGGAATTTCATGCACGGGTGTGGTCCCCAGGTGTGGCCGTTGATAAAAGAGTGAGCATCTGGCTTGGAAGGGCAGTTCCCAGCTGACCTCTGGGCCCTGGGCAGCACCTGGGCCCTTGCATCCCCACTCCTCCGCCTGAGTCTTGAGTCATCGGGCCCCTGCCCAGCTCTTTCAGCACCTGGGAGCCAGGTGGCGGCCCTGCCTCCCACCCCCCAAATGCTGGTCACCATCCGCAGGGCAATCAGTTGGGTGATGGGGCCCCACTCGCACCTGCCTTGGCCTGGTGCCACCTACTTACCTGCTCCACCATCCTGCTTGGGTCCTGCTCTCGTTGGGGCCCATCGGGGCTGGCAGCTTCTCCACTACTGCCCACTGCCAGTGCCATGTCGTTGATACCCGCCATATTCCATGCCACGCTCTGGTGGTCAGTGCACATCATAGTGAGCAAACTCCTGGTTGAACTCCTGGTCTAGGGGACAATTTGCATAGTAGGCATTTATTATAGAGGATTTCTAATTGTTTTTATTATGAAAGATTATATGTTTTTTACAAAAGTCTTTTCCACATCAATTGACATAACTATGCTTTTTTCTTTGTACTGTTAATATAGTATATTAAATTTTTAGTTTAACATGTGAACCATCATTGCTTTTCTATGATGAATTTCACTTGGTTCTTTTAATGTTTCTGAATTCAATTTGCTAGTATTCTGTTGATTTTTTAAGGTGTATATTCATGAGGACTATTAGTTGGTGATCTTATGACATCTTTATCTGGCTTTGATATTAAGGTAACTGTTTGCCTTATAAAATGAATAAGAAGCCTTCTATTTTTTATTAATTAGAGGGCCATTTTTATTAATTATTATTTAAATGTAGAATTTAATAATAAAGCCACCTCCTCAATTTTTTAGATGGAAAGGGTTTTTTTATTACTTATTTAGTCTCTTTACTTGTAAGTCTGTTGATATTTTTAATTTCATGAGTCAGCTTATTAATCTGTGTGTTTATATTTTTTTATTTCATCTAGGCTATAAAATTTGGTGGTATGAGTTTTTATTTTTATTTTTTTAAATACGTTTTATTGATTTTTTACAGAGAGAAAGAGATAGGGGTAGAGAGTTAGAAACATCGATGAGAGAGAAACATCGATCAGCTGCCTCCTGCACACCTACTGGAGATGTGCCCGCAACCAAGGCACATGCCCTTGACCGGAATCAAACCTGGGACCCTTGAGTCCTCAGGCTGACGCTCCATCAACTGAGCCAAACCGGTCAGGGCATGAGTTTTTATTTTATAATACATTTTATTTTTGTAAGGTCAGTAGTAATGTCCCTACTTTTATTTCTTATTTTAGTCACTTGTGTCTTTCCTCTTTTTACCTGTGCAATATTTGCCAACTTTGTCCTTTAAAAAAAATAATGTTTATTTCACTGATTCTGAAAGAGCAGAAAATGAAGGAAGCAATGGGAAAAATAAACAAAAAGAGAGAGAGAAAGGAGAGAGAGCGAGAGCTCACCACTCCAAGTCTTTGGAGACTGGCTGTCTGCCGACGTCCTCATTGATCGCGTATCCCGGTTCCCGTGTGCTGACTCAGGCAGCACGCCACAGTGAAGCTACGTCTTCCCAGTCTCCTCTGAGCATGTTTTTCTCTGAGCATGCATGTGGTTTTCTAAAATCCCAGCAGACATGGCTACTTCTAAACATTTTAATTTCTGGAAGAAACTCTCCCAGAATTTGCTCTGGACCTTATACAGCCAATTGTATACTTTGTAATCTCTTGCTCAAGCATTTGAGGATTGTAAGTTTGGCTTGCATTATTTTTAACCAATGCTCACTGCTTTTCCAGCCTGAGTTCCAGGTTAGAGCAAACAGAGCTGAACATCTTGCATTAGACATTTGATGTTATAGCTCAGATTTCTGATACTCTGTCTCTATTATGTCATTCTTTTTAGCTTTGTATTTTATTTTTGATAGTTTCTATAGAAGTGTTTTCAAATTCATTGATCTTTTTTCTGCTCTGTACATTCTGCTAAGCCATCAAAATAATTCCTTATTTATTGTATTTTATTTACTTCTGATATTTTCATGTTCTTTTTTAAAATTCTTAAGTCTCTATTGATTTCCTCATTTCTTTACCTATGTTGTAGACAATTTCCAGTAGATCTTTTAGCATTTTTATTATATTTTTTGTAATGAATTTAGATATGACACATTTAATTTAATTTTTATTGAGATAACATTGGTCAATAACATAAATTCCAGGTGTACACCATTCTAATTTGATACCAGTATATTCTATGGAGTGCTCATCACCAAAAATGTAGTTTCAATTTGTTATCATCTATTTAATTGACTTTACCTATTTTGTCTTTCCCTTATACCCCTTACCATCTAACAACTACCTTTCTGTTTTTGGTATTTATGAGGTTTTCCTTTTTATTTTGTCTGATGATTTGTTTGTGACTTTTTTTGCTTTATATTCTACTAGGGGCCC
>PVJC01027149.1:0-16046 GCA_004026665.1 Murina feae | reverse complement strand
AGTGTGAAAACTCTAAAGAATGTCCAAGACATACGGATGGATTCCCGAGTCACTAGCTTTTTTGTATCAGGGTCTCCTGGAGTTGGGGTCCAGGAAGTGTACATTGTGAGAACTTTCCACAACTATGCCAAAACGGACAACTCTAGATCCTCCCATCTAGTCAGCTGGAAAGGAGGTGGAATGGACTGCCTCCTCTTAACTAGAACTTGGGATTTAAGGGTTTCAGGGATATATATTGGGATTTCTTCTCTTTCTGGGTACTTCCCTCATTCTCTTATTTTTTTTTCCCTCACAGTAAACCTACAGGAATCCCACTCTCCCCCAGGCCACACCTAGAGGTTAAGTGAGCAGAGGTGACAGGGCAGAGAGACAAACCTGATAGAGTGAGGACTGACTAGAGGGACAGATGAGGAATCTGAAGGAATTTGAAAAAACAGCAGAAGCAGGAAAGACACGCTGACCTACCCATACCCTTCTCCTTTGAAAGCACAAGATAGATGTCCCTGTGTAAATGCCTTCCCAGCACCAGAAGGAAGGAAAACATCTTTATCACTAGAGGTGGGGAATTTAGCACCATGAACGCTTTAGAAACAAACCTTGAGACTTCTTTACCACTTACTACCCCTCACCCAAAATCCTTTGTCTTGTGAATTCTTTACAGATCTGTTTCTTTCTCTACAGGTATACAAGCTTTCTGCTCTGAGCATTTCTTTAGGTTGTCATTCTCTTGTCAAGTCTCCAACATAAACGTAAAAATTCAATAAATGTGTGTGTTTTTCTCTGGTTACTCTGTCTTACATCAGTTTAATTCTTAGGCCAACCCAGAACCCCAAAGAGGGTACAGGAGAAATCCCTCCCCTTTATAAGCAACACCCAAACTTTAGAAATCAACTTTCTTTTTTGAAAAGTATTATTTTTAATGTTTCAATTACAGGTGACATATATTAGATCCAGGTGTTCCACATAGTTATTTTACATTTATATAACTTATGAAGTAATTACCTCAATGAGTCTAGTACTCATCTGATACTATATGTAGTTATTCTGGCATTATTACTATATTAGAGGCCCAGTGCACAAAAATTTGTGCACTTGGGGTGGGGGGGTCCCTCAGCCCTGCCTGTGCCCCTGTGCCCTCTCAAAGTCTGGGACCCCTCGGAGGATGTCCACCTGGGGGATTGGGCCTAAGCTGGCAGTCAGACATCCCTCTAGAAGCTCAGGAGCCTTCGGGGGATGTCCACTAGCCAGGGGGGAACAAGCCTAAGCTGCAGTCGGACATCTTTAGCGCTGCTGAGGAGGCAGGAGAGGCTCCTGCCACCACCGCTGTGCTGGCAGCCATTAGCCTGGCTTGTGGCTGAGCAGAACTCCCCCTGTGGGAGCTCTCTGACCACCAGGGGTAGCTCCTGCATTGAGCGTCGGCCCCCTGATGGTCAGTGTGTGTCATAGTGACCGGTCATTCCCAGTTGTTATGCTGTTAGAGTCAATTTGCATATTACCCTTTTATTATATAGGATTCCCCATGCTGTACTTACATCCCTGTGACTGTTTTATAACCAGCATTTTATACAATGTAATTCCTCCCCTTTTTTCACTCACCCACCATGGCCCCTCCCACTTGGCAACCATCACAAGTGCATGATAAAATTCTGAATAAGTAAAGTTCACAATGTATTCCTCTCTCACAAGGAGGTAGGGCTTACCTCACAAAGCTCTACTGGGGTCATACTAAGATAGCTCGAGTCAGTGCTAGGGCCTGCAGGCACAGTGAGAAATCCAGCAGGCAGACATCTGTGGTGAGTAGCTGGCAGGTGAGTACAGAGAACCTCTAGAGAAGCGTAGGAAATAGGTGATGGCTGGGTGAGATAGTTGCAACCCAAAGTAGGTAAGTAGAATGTCCCTGACCCTGTTCCATGCCCCTGATTTCTTATATCCCAGTTCAAATGTCACGTTCTCCATAAGCCTTTCCCTGTTTCCATGAATGGTGTTCCTCTGTCCAATACACCAGGTCTTACTGCATAGCACTGTAGAGGTCTGTTTTGGGTTTTTCTTCCTTTGTAGGTGCAAAGGAAGGGAGAAGGTCTTTCCCAACTTGGCAGGTGTTTAGAAATTATGCCTGACCAGAACACCAGAGAATCAAATGAGTGTGGAAAATGACCTGAGCCGAGAGGAGGGTGGACAGCCGCGCAGAGAGATTTCTGCCTGGTCCTTCAGTCAAATTGTGGGCAGGGTGTTGAAAGAAAGCGGTCCAGGTCTCAGTCTCTGATTGAATGCAGGCAGCTGTCTCCGGGAAAGGCTGCGTTGGTGAGGGCCGTGGATGAGCAGCGAGGGAGCCTGAGGGTGCAGTGGACAGGAGGTTTCTGGAGCTGCACACATGGGCGCTGAACGCTGGAGAAACCTTCTGATGTTGTTGGCTGCTCTGGTCCTGACGGCCAACTTGGGTCACTTTCAGAGGTGGGGAGGCTTCCAGGAGAAGTCCACAAGCCAGAAAAACATGAATTCAACACTCAGATTCTTCATTGAAAAGTACAACAATGTGAGCAATGACACCTACTTATTTCGAGTAGACAAGCTACTTCAAAGTTATATGCAGGTTTGTACCTCAGTTTCTGTGACTATGGGTAGTACCCCCATTCTTGCCCATTTTTACATTGAATTTATTGGGGTGACACTGGTAAACAATGTGAGACAGATTTCAGGTGCGCAATTTTACAACACATGATCTGTACACTGTATTGTGTGTTCATCACCCCAAGTTAAGCCTCTGTTCATCGCCATTTATGCCCTCCCCATACCCCCCTTCACCACACTGTTGTCCGTAAGTTTTCCATCATTACTTTTTCTAAATATCTTTTTTATTTCTTGCTCTCTCCCCTCCTTCTGGCACCCCTATGATACCAATGCTGGGCCCTTCTTTGTCTTTTATTATAGCCCTTTTTTTTTTTCTATTTTGCTTAATCCTTCCACCACCACCCAAACACCACCACCCCTCCCTGAGCTGACTGCCTACTCTCTATCTATGAGTCTGTCTCTATTTTGCTTGGTAGTTCAGTTTGTTCATTAAATTCCATATATAAGTGAAATCATATGTTACTTGTTTTTCTCTGACTGGCTTATTTCACTTAGCATAATATTCTCTAGGTCTATCCCTGTTGTTGCACATGGCAAAATTTAATTCTTTTTTTGTGGCAGAATCATATTCCATTGTATAGATCTTTATCTTTATCCATTCATCTATTTTGTTTCTTAATATATTTTTATTGATTTCAGAGAGGAATGGAGAGGGAGAGAGAGATAGAAACATCAATGATGAGAGAGAGTCATTGATTGGGGGCCTTCTGCATGTTCCCCCCCTCCCCACCACTGGGAATCAAGCTCACAACCTGGGCATGTGCCCTGAACAGGAATAGAGCCATGACCTCCTGGATCATAGTTCAATGCTCAACCATGCTGGCTGGGCTATCCATTCATGTATTGATTAAGTTGCTTTTATATCTTGGCTACTGTAAATAATGCTGCAATAAACATATGAATGTATAGATCCTTTTGATTTAGTGTTTTGGGTTCCTTTGAATAAATACTTAGAAATAGAGATGTTAGATCTTTTTCTCTCTTTTGTTATAGCCTTTGTTTTAAAGTCTATTTGGTTTGGTATAAGTATTGCTACCCCACATTTTTTGTTTTGTGTTGTTTCCATTTTCATGAAATATCATTTTTCATTCCTTACTTTCAGTTTCTGTGTGTATTATTTATTTTATTTTATTTATTATTGAATTTTTTTAGAGAGAATAACAGAGAGAGAGAGAGAGAGAGAGAGAGAGAGAGAGAGAGAGAGAGAGAGAAACATTGATGTGAGAGAAGCCTCCTATATATGCCCTGACTGAGGATTGGACCTACAACTTGGGTATGTGCCCTGATCAGGAATTGAACCCACCACCTTTCTGTGTACAGATGATGCTCCAACCAACTGAGCCACACTGACCAGGGCTGTGTGCATCTTTTGATTTAAAATGAGTCCCTTACATACATACAGCATAAATAAGGGTCTTATTTTGTAATCTATTCAATCATTGTATGTCTTTTGATTGGTGCACTTAATCCATTTGCATTAAAAATAATTATTGATAGATATATATTTAATGCCATTTTATTATTCATATTTTTAATCTTTTTCTTCTTTTTCTCCTTAAAGAAGACCCTATAAAATTTCTTGTAATACTGGTTTGGTGGTAATAAACTCCTTTGCTTTTTCTTGTCTGGGAAGCTCTTTATCTGTCTTTCAATTTCAAATGATAGCTTTGCTAGGTAGAGTAATCTTGATTGTAGGTCCTTGTTTTTCCTCACTTAGAATATTTTATGTCAATCCCTTCTGGCTGCAAAGTTTCTGTTGAGAAATCAACTGACAAACTTATGGGAGTTCCCTTATAGGTAACTAACTGCTTTTCTCTCACTGCCTTTAAGATTCTCTCTTTGTCTTTAACCTTTGGCATTTTATTATGATGTGTCTTGATGTGAGATTTTTTAGGTTCATCTTGTTTGAACTTTGTGCTTCCTGGACTTCTATGTCTATTTTCTTCACCAAGTTAGAGAAGTTTCCCATCATTATTTTTTCTAAATAGCTTTTCAATTTCTTGCTCTCTCTTCTTCTGGCATCCCTATGAAAATGTTGGTATGCTTGAAGTTATCCCAGGAGCTTCTTACATTATCCTCATTTCTTGGGTTCTTTTTTCTTATTGCTGGTCTGATTGGGTGTTTTCTGCTTCCTTATATTCCAAATTACTGATTTAATACTCTGCTTCCTCTACTTTACTGTTGATTCCCTTTAATTTATTCTTCATTTTGTTTAGTGTATTCTTCATTTCTGCTGGCTCTTTTTTAAATTATTTCCCTGTCTTTTTTATGCTGTTGAAGTTCTCACTGATTTTCCTGAGCATCCTTATAAGCACTGTTTTGAACTGTGTATGTGGTAACTTTGTTGCCTCCACATCATTTAGTTCTTTTTCTGAAGATTTCTCCTGTTTTTTCACTTGGGATCTGTTTTTTTGTCTCCTTATGTTGACTGCTTCCCTGTGTCTATTTTTATGTATTATATAGAGTTGCTATGTCTCCTGGACTTGGTAGAATGGCCTAATGTAGTAAGTGTCCTGCAGAGTCCAGGGGTACAGCCTCTTCAGTCACCCATGTTGGGTGCTTTAGGTATGGCCCTTGTGTGGGCTATAGGAGCTGTCCTGTTGTAGTTGAGTCTTGATTGCTGTTGGTACATCACTGGCAGCAACTACAATGGGGGAGCTGCTGGCAGGGGCTGACCCCATAGAGCAGGACTTGCTTCAGTGGGGCTTTGGTGCCTGCTGAGGCTGCACCCTTAGTGTGTCACTCATGAAGGTTGTTAAGTTGTAATCTGGCATGTTATGAAGCTGTCCACCAGGTGCACTGGCTCTGGGATCTCCTGGAAGGTGCAAGGTCAGCCATCACCTGTGCCCTGCCTGGGCCCACCCAGCATAATCTGCAGATGGTTGCTGTTTTTCCTGGACTAGGAGGTGCCCAGAAAAAGCCAAATTGTGAGCCAAACTATGAACCAAGTCTGACTGCCACTAGTGCTGACCTTGGGGCCACTTAGCATTATATACAGGGTATGCAGAAGCCAGACACTGCTTGTTTGAGAGATTTTAGGAAAATCTAAAACACGAACCAAAAGAGGTCACTTATATGGAAAAACCACTGGAAACTGCTTGAATGGGCCCCAAAGTTGGTTGGGGCAATGTCTCAGGGAATTACCAGGGCAGGGTTAAGAGTGTTAGCCAGGTTGATGGAGACTTAGATATGGCACCTGACTGCCAGCTCTTTGGGCAAAAGACTCAGCAGAGGAACAATATCTACCAGCACTTCTGTCTGGGAGAAAACTGCTCCTCTAACTTTTGTAGTCAAAATATCCTTCCTGATTTTTAACCACTACATGTGGGTATGGAACCAGTTCTTTTCATATCTCCACTCTTCTTACCAGTCTTAACATGGCTTCTTGTTTATATCCTTAGTTGGAGGACTTCTGTAAAGTTAAATTTTAGGCATTCTGAATAATGGTTGTTCTATAATTTAGTTGTAATTTTTGATGATGGAGGGAGGTTCCAGTACTGCATTTACCTGTGCCACCATCTTGTCCAGGCTGTTTTCTCTAACAGTCTCATTTGGCAAGATGTAAGTGTTCTCTGTAGGTTCCCCTCAACAATAGTATTTTAATGTCCAGAGCTGTAAAATCTAAGTCTGGACTTTCTAGTTGTGTTCTATAGCAAATGAATTATACAGAGGGGTGTGTTGTGTTTTTTTGTTTGTTTGTTTGTTTTTAGTAGGAGACCATCAAGAGGAGTGAGGGCTAGGCTTCAATCATCTCTTCTTTTACTTGTTTTTTTGTGTAAAATTTTCTGATATCAATTGAAGGATGATAGAGAATGAAAAAAATTGTTTGAAAATCACGTTTGCTTGTCTAACCTCTACTCAAGGTCAGATAGTAATGTTAAAAACAAAAATTTTAACTTCCAAGACTGAAAGTGTAAAAGTGCTAGCCAAAAAGAAGATTGATCTTGAAGGAAAGAAGTCCAAACCACCAGCAGATGGTTTGGTGGAAAAGACACATATAATCCATTGTCTTGGACTCTGCAAGCATTTTTATACATCAAGTTGGGACAGGGGAAAGAAAGATGTACGCCTTCTGAAAGAATTTACAGGAGCTACAGGCAAAGTGGTGGGAGAAAGGGGGGCCAGCTCCGAAGTAGGTGCAGAGTCTGCAAAAGGGAACGCCCATTCCTGTTGATGGGCTGTGGGCAGCAATTCTGGGAAGCCCACATGTAAACAAGTGGAGTCTCCTGGAGTTTGATGGGTCCTGGCTAAGAGAATCTGTAGAAATAGCCAACTGGAAATTAATTCAAAATTCCAACAAACAGAAGGAATGTGAGCAGTCTTTTGTAAGTTGACCTCCAACCATTAACAGATGAACAGTTCTGTCTCTTTTCTCTCACTCTTTGACCACTGTAGTTTAATTTAGAACACCTCAGAATTAGGTCACAGGCCAATACTACATCTTAGTTCAATTACATAGTATTGAACTAATAAGAAAAATTAATAGACAAGAACAGTGATTTTCATACCATGGCACACATAAAGTAATTGGTAACATCATGTGGCACACCAAAAAAAAAATTTTCCCCCTTATATGACCAAAATAGGTATAATTTTGATTCATTCACGTTGGATGGCTATTGTTGTATTGGCTGCTGTCATTATTTTATGTGACAATTTAATGGAAAAGAAATTAGTGCCCCTGATTAAATAGTCAGATATTGCATGTTTTAAAATTTTTTATGACACACCGGTGTGCCTTTTGCGACACGTGGGTTGAAAATCGCTGGACTGATTAGAGAGAAGCAGTGGGATCAGGAGAAAACATCCAGGGCAGGAGGCAGAGAGGGATGGACAGTGTTAGTGCGACATAACTGGGCTTCCTAGGCATCAGCTTGTTCTTTCTCGGTAACTCACCTTGCCACAAAATTGTGGCTTATTAAAGCCTAGAATATTGAGGTGACTTGGCCACAAGGTGGCAGTCCTTGACCAAATTACTTGCAGAAGTTGACTTGTTCACCTCTTTTTAAAAAAATATATATTTATTAATTTTTTACAGAGAGGAAGGGAGAGGGATAGAGAGTCAGAAACATCGATGAGAGAGAAACATCGACCCGCTGCCTCCTGCACACCCCCTATTGGGGATGTGCCCGCAACCAAGGTACATGCCCTTGACGGGAATCGAACCTGGGACCTTTCAGTCCGCAGGCCGACGCTCTATCCACTGAGTCGAACCGGTTAGGGTGGCTTGTTCACCTCTTGTCTTCCCAAGGATAAAGCTGACCATCTCAGGAGGCCCCTCTTGTGGAATCAATCCATTGTCATTAACAGTTACCTCTGAAAGAGTTGTTTGTGAGTAAACGTGTGATGTCATTCAAATGGATGAATTGACAGAGTGAATATACCTTTTGGTAGCTGGGTGATCTAGGGCAGTGATCCCTGGGCACCCCCACATCTGTTACGGCATGCCTGTGTGTGTTCCAATACCCCACAGAGGGATACAAGAGGTGGGCACCTTCTGAGTTTGACGTCCAGATCCTCCTAATCGTGGGATTTTGGTCAAGTGCCATTCATACTTGCAGCCTCAGTTTACTCACTTGCAAAGTAGGCAGAAAAGAGTGAAGCAGCGTTTATGAAAATCTTTGTATTATTATGATTATTCCTATTTTTCTTTAGCAGTCAGGTTTTACAATGAATAAGAAAACATGACATTCATTGGAATGTTAGTTAAATTTATGGCCAATGTCTTAGTTTCTTCGTATGCGCAGAATGTGCTGAACGTCAATGCGACAGTGCTTGACACAGGCCCGGCAAGCTGCCCATACTTGGGTGAAACTGTCCCTTCATGAAGAACTCAGGAACCCTGCATCCCGAGGTTCTTCCCTTAGATGTGGGGACCAGGGTAGTGGTACTGCCTCCGGCCGCCTCCCCCAGCCACACTGCACACCTTGAGGTTTTGTAATGGTGCTTTTCTCTCAGGGGCGGTATGAATGCTCTCTCCCTCTATCACGACGCCAGAGAGTACAAGCCTTCTTATGTGGTTGGGCCACTGCATTTGGACAAGGAAGCAGGACCTTCTAGGAGCTTCTCCCCTCACCAGGCAGAGCTCTCTAGTGACTAGTCCACACAGTTATTTGGAAATTCAGCCATTTCCAACACAAACCATGTATTAGTTTCACCTCTGCAAGTGGGGCTTACCTGCCACCAAAGGCTTCCCCAGTCTTTTGCCCTTGCGTCTTCGGATCTTGCACTCGAACATGAGTAGGACAAGAAGATAAATCACAGCAACAGGAAGTGGCCCTTGTGTGCACTCTCCATGGTTTATATGTTCACCATTTCTATACATCATCAGAGGAAATGGGCACTATTCTTCCCATTTTCTAGATGAGGAAGCTGAGACTCAGGTAGGTGGAGGGGCTCTGCTTGCTCAGATAAGTTGGCAGGGGATTAAGCCAGAAGTTGAGCTCAATTCTTCTGTCTTCTGTTCTGACACTCTCCCAACTCCATTGCTGCATCAGGGTAATGTTCCCAATACTTTTTAAAACATTTAATAATTTGTAATTATGTAGTTACTTTGAAATGTTCAGCGAAATGTATGCTTCTCTTAACCCATGTAACAACTGCTAGAATAGGCATAATATCTATACTCTGGTGGTAAGGAAACTGAGGCTGTTAGGCTCAAGGTCACAGCATTACAGTATGGAGAACACATGCTCCAAACCAGTTAGATTCCTAAGTTTATGATTTTAAAATATATATATATTTTATATATATTTATTGATTTTTTACAAAGAGGAAGAGAGAGGGATAGAGAGTTAGAAACACCAATGAAAGAGAAATATCAATCAGCTGCCTCCTGCACACCCTCTATTGGGGATGTGCCCATAACCAAGGTACATGCCCTTGACCGGAATCAAACCTGGGATCCTTCAGTATGCAGGCCGACGCTCTATCCGCTGAGCCAAACCAGTCAGGGCAAAGCTTATGAGTTTTTTTTTTTATTAAAAATTTTAATGCTGACATTATTGCAGGTGTCTCCCATTCTCCACCCTCCTCCTTTGCTCACCTTCACCCACTGGCACCTCCCCCTCCCTTGGCCTTCACCAAACTATTGTCTGTGTCCATGGGGTATGCATGTATGGTCGTTAGCTAATTGCTTCACCTTCTTCATCCAGTCATCCCCATCCCTCTCCTCTCCTGCAGCAGCCAGTCTGACCCACGTGTCCATGCTGCCAGTTCTATTTTGTATATCACATTACTGTGTTCATTAGCTTCCACATCTTAGTGACATCATATGGTATTTATCTTTCTCTGACTGACTCATTTAGCTTAGCATAATACTCTCCAGGTTCATCCATACTGTTGCAAAAGATAAGGGTTCCTTCTTTTTTTACAGCCATGTAGCATTCCATTATGTAAATATATCATAGCTTTTTTATTCACTCATATGCTGATGGGCACTTGGGCCATTGCCAGATCTTGGCTATTGTAAATAATGCTGATGATATTGCTTGGCCTCTCAGCCAAGCACCCGCTCCAGGGGGCTCCCCCTTTCCATGACGCCCCTTCTCTTTCCACTCTCTCTGCTGTTTCTTCAGTGCTCCTTAGATATATATCCAATCAGCTGCACTTCTCTTGGCTTTCCAAATTGATTGTGAAGTACTTGAACTGCAATTCCAGTGCTTGGCTGGCAGCAAGGGTGCGTAGCCACAAGTTACACTGCAGCCCATTTGAATCCTCCAAGCTCATGTTTTGAGCTGTGTTGCTGATCGCCTCCCATCAGGTTGGCTGGGAAGGTGAGAAGGGAAGGAGGACATGGCTGAAGGGGGCTGGGAGAGCAGAGGAATAAGGTGTGGCTGACTCTCTGCATTCTGAGGACCATGTGTGCAGACCTAGGGGTGCTCTGGCACTGCCAGTCAGCCAAGCTCAATGTGTTGCCTACCTTGTCTGAGGATGCAGGGGGGATAGGTGCAATCCATCTGTGGCTTCGTAGTGAGTCCAGTGCAGAGCCAGGGAAGGGGTTATGCACATGCTGGGCACTGACCAGGGGCCTTAGTGCCACCGTGCATCCTCAAGCTGGAGGGAGAGGAGGGGGCCATGCTTGGGTGGGTGAGCCGGACACAGGGATGTGGCTCCCGGGGCTTCACTCTCCATTCTAGCCTTCCTTGGAGAGAACCAGCAACTGGATGCTTTGACTCAAAACTAACAGTGCTGTTGCTTTCCTGTAGCTGACAACAGGAGTGGAGTATTTGGCCACCGTAAAGATTAGCCGGACCAAGTGCAAAAAGAACAGCACAAAAAGTCATTCATGCCCCCGACAAAGCGAGAAGAAGCTGAAGAAGGTGTGTGGTGGCAGTCGTCTGAAACGAGACTCCGAATCAAAGGGAGAAAAGTCAAACCTTTAAAAGTTAACACAAATTGGACATTGGTGACTTTTACAGCTGTGTGGATTGGGGCGTAGCAAGGGCACAGCCCCAGGGCTGCTGAAACCACCAGAGATGCTGGGAGTAGGAGGGAGGCTCTCTAATTGGACAGTCCCTCCCCCCCACTCCCCTGCCCCCGACCCTGGGCATGGCACAGGCCTGGACCCTGGCCTCCAGGTCTCCTGGCCCACTCCCAGCCTTCAGTGGAAGCAGCATTTTTTTTTTCCCATGGGGACCTTGCTCAGGTCATGGCTTGCACCCTCCAGGCCACTGAGGATTGTTTCATTGCCTCCTTGTCTTCAAGAATTTGCTCACTCATTTCCTGGTTCCTATTGGTGGCACCACCTACTGGCAAATATGAGTCTCCCCATGCCTGCATGCCTGTGCCTGGGGACTGGGGTCGGAGGAGGGCTTTCCAGTTGTGCCTGCTCCAGCTCCCAAGTAGCTGGGCTGAGGGAGCCCCAGGTGACATTCCTGCTCCGGGCCTTGAGCCCCCTCTTCCCCCTCCAGATGACTGAGCAGATTCTCCCCACCCACAGGGCCAGTGTGCAGCCTCGGTGATGGTTCTAAACTCCCGCTGAGGGTCTCGGGGCAGGAGAGTTCCCTGAAAGCTGATTGTGCCTTTCTCCTTCCACAGAGTTTCATTTGTGAATTTTTGATATACACTGTGCCCTGGATCAACTATTACGAGCTTTGGAACAACTCCTGTCTGGAGGCCTACAAGTAAATGAGTTTGTGCAAAGATCCTCGATGAAACCTTAGCTGACTGTGCTGTGTGTTTTCTATTATAGACTTCTGGAAGGGCCTCCTCACCTTCCACAGGGTCTCACTACACATAAACTCACACATGCACACACATATGCACCAACTCTCACATACGCAGCCCACACACACACTCACACACACTCGCACTCACTCATGTACAGGGACAGTGGTCTTTAGAGGTCTGATTCAATTTGATCAGAAGGTTGTTATATATTTGGAAGAATAACTTTTTCTACATCAGCCCATATCTCTGGGGCACATCATGACCTCTGACCCAAGCTTGAGGGAGCTCTGTTTCATCTAAATGCTCATACAACTCCATGACTGACACATGTCTTTTTGAGTGTGTCCAAGACTCCCTAGACCAAACCCCCGGTATCAGATTCACTACAAGGATTCCCAGGACTCAGCATAGAGTCACACTCGTGGCTGTGATCCATTATAGTGAAAGGACGCAGCGAAATTTGCAAAGGGAGAAGTAGAGTGAAGAGATGAGCCTGCTGACTTTGTTTAAAATCCGGAATCGCCAGGTTGGGTGCTGCTGATTCTCCACTGCTAATCGCCATCCATGGAAGAGGAGCCCTTTACATAGCATCCCTGCTTCTGCTGTCCTCACTTCTCTCCAGGAGAACTTAATCGAATTGGCCTATTTGGGAAGAAAAAACTGGGCATTGCAGTCCAGGTCCTATGCTTTCCCACCAGGGGCACACATTTTCCTTGTCAACTCCAGGAGAGGAATCTCTTTGTGAAGAGGCCTGCTCTGGTCCAACGTTGAATTCTAGAGTTTGGTATTAGAAAGTGCACTTGCCTATAAAAATAAGGCACATCTCCCACCTTAGTGCTGATCAGCAACAAGGTCTCTTAGCTTTCGTGGTTACTTACATTATTTCTCCGTGTTTTGCATGTTAGACAAGAAAGGAGGTGCTCTTTATTAGACCCCTCAGAGATGCCATCACAGGCCATACTTGCCAATATCTATTGGCTTAGAGCTTCTTCCCTCTTCTCTCGTCTTTCCCCTTTCTCTGTTTTAATCTAAAGAAACCTCCTGGATGTGAGGACAGTGTTGAAGTTCTGCTATCGTGCAGGTTATGTAGGCGATAAGGACAGAAATTATTCACGTCATCTCATTTGGACCCCCAAACCGCCCTGCCCAGAAGACCCTCAGATTATATGATGAACTGAAGAATTTGGAGAAAAATGGAATTTTACACATTAAGAACATTAAGAGAATAGATGGATAAACATTTATTTTCTGTACAGGGAATTACTGCTTATTGCAGGATGCTTCCACATATAGTGACCACAGGTGTGTGCTCCAGGTCACCTAGCCACTGGTGCAATTTTTGTGCAGAATTTTGTACTTTTCAAACCAGGGAACAATAAACACTGAGTAAAAGCACTCAATTTGCTAAAAAAACAAAGAAACAAAAAAACAACGTTTTAAAAAGATAACATGCAAGGTGGAAATTTTAAAGGGGAAAGAAGAGGATATAATACTTGGGGATGGTTTATTCTTTCTTGTGATTTTAATCACTTGGTAGTATTAGAGTTGAAGTCATTCCAGAAAATGTCCTCCTGTTTGTAGTTAAACTTAGAGACTAGAAATAAAGTGTCCACCCCGCATATATTCACTGATTGTTTTTCCTCTTCATTTTTACTAGTGGTGTTTACTTCACACTTTTTCTTCCTTGACCTGTACTGGCTTCATCAATTCATCCATCCATCCTCTCATCCATCTCCATCCATCCTTATTCCTATCAATATAGCCTTCCTTTTTTTCACCTTTTCCCCCCACCCAGTCCATCCATCTTTTCTTCCTTCCTCCTATCCTTCATTTATCCATCCATATACTCATTCATCACACCCTCTCTCTCTCTCTCTTGCCCCTATTCTTTCTCAAGATATTCTTTTTAACTCCCTTCTTCCTCCATAATGAAAAATCAATAAATAAATTTTGCATATTATCATTTTTCAGTGTCAGCTTGTTTTCCTGCTCTTCACTGGAAAGTCCAAGCTGGGGGGATGTGATGGTGGTGGGAAGCTTAAGTATGCATTTACATTTTTCCTAAAATAGAAATCAGAGTACTAATTCCACCAATTAAATTAGTCATAGCAATAAGATCCTCTAATTTTACTTTACTGCTATCTTCAATTACTTTGTTAATAGATGTCATGATCTTCTCCAGGGAAGAACGTAAAAAGTCCATTTTGCTAGATTTTGAAGGATTATTTGTGACGAAAGTGCAGAGGGAGCTCCTGATCACACATTTCTACATGGAGGACACCCAGGCCATCATAACCAGGGTCACCATATAATTGATGAACCAGGACATGTTGTAAGCAAATGGGGATGCCATTAGTGATGACTCGTAGAAGGGAGGTGCAAGTCAGGACTCTCCAGGCAGGGTGGGACATAGAATCACCCTCATTTTAACTCATTTGGGTAAAAGAAGTGATTTGCAGGGCCTGTGGGCTTTGAGACTTTCAAGACCCTATGCAAGTGGACCCATCCTGACTACACACCAGCTATGAATGTCTGGCCAGCCTCCCTCAGATGTGACAACACCGGGTGGGAATGAAGCGTGGGGCACTGGGGGCGGGGAGGGGAGGGCAGGGGCTGACTAAGCCACTGTAGTGGGCGGTGGCTCCTCAGCAGATCACACACATACAGATTTGACCTCCCTTACCCCAACCCACTTCTCCCACCCATTAAACTATCTCTGAACTCATTTTCTTATTTCCTCTTCCATTTTGCCTCCCACACGGCTGGATGAAAGGGACAGAGGCCAGTAGCCCAGTGGTTTTTGTGTAAACATCAGACCGATATTCAGAAATTCATCAGGGCACACCTGTGAGGTCCTACTGGCTGCCGAAATAGCTAACTACTTCCTTTAACCGCAGAGTGTTCCCTGGAGCTCAGCCACTTCACTCCCCTCTCTAACCCTTTTGACCTCCCCATTATTTTTCCAGCAATGAAGGAACAGGACCTGCCAGGCAGGGTCTGGGCCCTTTCCCCTTCGGGGCTCTGTTTTGAGAAAGCAGGTGTTGGTTACCCTGCTTCCTTTTTAAGCGAGCTGAAATATAGGCCCGATAATTCCACCCCACACCATCCCCAAACCACAGGCAAACCCCACTACAAATGAGTTCACCCTGAGTGAAGGCGCATTCGCCCAGTACCTTGTAAAGCTCCCCTTCCTGAAAACTGCAGTTGTTGGCCTCCAGCCTTTGACAGGTGGTCCTCCGCATCTCGAAGTTCACGTGGTACTCCATGTGGTTGGTAATCTGCGGGAAGCAGATGGCAAGGAGACACAAGGATTTCTTCTTCTCCATAGCTTCTGGGGCAGGGCCTCTTTCCCGTGGTGCCAAAGAGCAAGGACCCCATTCTGGGTAGAGAGGGTGGACCCTCCCTCCCTCCCCTAACCATCTGACTCTCATGCCTCCTCCTGTCATTTGAGGATAACTCACTAGAAACCATTTGGTGGGCAAAGCGACCCATTGGAAAACCCAAAGGATGCCAATGATTCCAGTACGGGGTCTGCAAACTTTGTCTACAAAGGACCAGAGAATAAAAATTTAGCCTTTGGGGGATGTGGCCTTAACTCTGCAATGACAAGTGCAAAAGCAGCCTCACGGGACATGGCACACCTGGTGTGGCTGGGAACCAATGAAGCAAATCACAGAGGCAGCAACAGGCAGATTTGGCCCTCGGGCCTCAGTGTACCGAGTCCTGGTATTGGGCACCATTTAAGCAACTTAACTGTGGGAAGCTGAAGCTGCATTCCGAGCCATGCAGTTAATTATCTTTGTTACATTTGCTGCCCCAATCTCATCTCCCCAAACATTTGGAGACATCAAAGCCCAAGCTGAATACACAGGATGCCTTCCTTCTGTCTGCACCCCATTTGCTTTACCATCTCCTTGACACCTATGATTTAATCTGCTTATCTCACTACTAAATCCTTAGAAGAACTCCCCTTTTCTCCTACTATATCTACCCCTCTGTACCTTACAATAAACGAGACTTGATCAGAAACCTGTCTTGTCTCCATCTCTTGGGTCTCTTGTCCCATCATTCCCACTCTCCCGCTAGGGTCTCTGTTGACTGAACCCGCGGGTCGGGACACTTAACTGTATCAGTGAACTTAGGTTTCTCTTCAAATGCCCACTTCACATTAGATGAGGCTGAATTTCACACGAATGGACTTGCCCCAGAGCGTCAGCAGTCCCCTGGCATAGGGGCACTGGGAGGAG
>PVJC01027148.1:0-23478 GCA_004026665.1 Murina feae | reverse complement strand
CTGACCACAAGGCGGGGTTTTCCCTGCTTTCTGGTGGCTGGAGGAAGATGGGCAGTAGGCAAGCTTGGGAGGCAGGCCGCACCCAGCCCTGGCCACGCTCAAAAAAGAGAACAACATGCAGGGGAGGGCAAGAGTCTGAGAGATCATCATAGAGGGGGTGCCTGCTCCAAGCCTCCACGGTGTGCCTGGGGGCAGGCCCACAGCAGGTAGACACACACAGGAGGACTGCTCCGAGCCTCAGATGCGGCTGGGGGCAGGTCCCCAGTGGTGACACACACATACATATACACACACACACACACACACAGAAGGCGCCTGGCAGACTGGAGCCATCATAGGACATCCACTGAGGGGTCCCAGACTGTGAGAGGGCACAGGCCGGGCTGAGGGACTCCCTCCACCCCGAGTGCACAAATTTTTGTGCACCGGGCCCCTAGTCTTCTATAATAATAAAAGCATAATATGCTAATTAGACTGCATGTCCTTCTGGATGACCTTCTGGATGAAGCTGGGCCTGTAAGGGAAGCCCAGGTCCCAGGTGCCAGAGGGAAGCTGGTGCTGGTAGCTGGGGAAGGAAGCCCTACCCTTGCATGAATTTTGTGCATCGGGCCTCTAGTATGTCATAAGGGCTTCGAAGTAAAATGTACCAGGGCAAGGAAGATAGAAAGTACTTGTATATGAATCATGCTGTTATTATTTTAGAAGAAATGAGGAAAGGCAGCCTTTCTTATATTTGAGCGGAGTCCTGTAGGAACCGAGAGAACCAAGAGGGTATCTAGAAGGAAGAGTGATTCAGGCAGAGGGTGCATCAAGTATATGCTTGACATATTCAAGGGACATGAGATGGCTAGTATGGTAAGGGCCGAGAGAGAAGTAAGAGATGAGTTCTGAAAGGCTGAAGGGTCCAGATCCTGAAGTGCATTACTGGCCGTGGTACCTTGGCCTTATGCTCTAGAATGAGTTGTATCATCTTTGAATTTTTAATTCAGATTCCTTTGTAAAACTTTCTTTAACCATCTGTTTACAGTAATTTCTCATTCTAACTCCTGGAACACTTATTTAATACATAACTCATGTGTTGCTTAACTGATAAGGCAATGCTTGGTTGTCTTCTTAGAGGTTTTCTGTTCTGTCCTGACTTTTTTGTAACTTCCTTTAGCTTAGACATAGCCTTCATCTACATGATGCTTTCCACCTCATTGCTACTTAATATATATTTGTTTTATGGGGCTTTGGCCTCAGATGTCAGTGATAAGAATTTGAAAGCAATGTCTAAGAAAGAAGTGAAAGGACTTGATGATAGATTAAATGTAAGGAATGATGTTAAGGTTTTAGTTTGTGATCCTGGAAGAGTAACAGTGCTATGAAGAGGTAAAGGAAAGTTGGCAAAATAAACTGATTTTGGGATAGATTGGTGAATTTGGTTTGGAATTTATTGAACTTCCCATGCGAGTAGGATATTCAAATTAAGCTGTGCAGAATGACTTGAATGTCAGAACATATACAGAGTATTGATATTATTTGTGACTGCTGCCTGCAGTACGTAATTACAAGAGCACGGACAGTCTGTTACTCATTTCTAGTGTCTAGAACAGGGGCTGGCAAATAATAGTTGCTTAAGTCATAGGCAATTAATGGTGTTATCAAGATGAGAGGTAAGGTAGGTGTATAGCTCTGATGCACATCAGGGCTTAGGCTCTGGAATCAGTTCATTGTGGGTCTGAATTCCTATCTTATCACCTTCTGTGTGTTGTTTTGGTTGAACAAGTGACCTCTCTGAATTTGTGTCCTCATCTGGAAAATGAGGACCTTCCTTGCGGGGCTGTGAGATAATAATTGCAGGCATAGATGCTGGCATAGAGTAATGACTTAAGAAATAGTTCCTATTCATTCAGCTATAATTAATATTATTACAAAGATAATGTTTTTACTTAAATTTCAGGCTCTTAGACTTAGAAAAGATCTCAAAAGTAATCTGTTTCAGTTAACTGTTTCGACTATTTTATTTTACTTGTTTTTAATCCTCACCTGAAGATACCCCTTCCATTGCTTTTCAGAACGAGAGTGGAAGAGAGCGGGGAGGGGAGAGTGAAAGAGAAAAACATTGATGTGAGAGAGACACATCTATTGGTTGCCTCCCGCATGCATCCCGACCAAGGGTGTGGAGTGGATCTGCAGCCCAGGTACATGTCCTTGACCAGGAATCAGACCTGAGACCCTAAAGTCCATAGGCAAATGCTCTAACCACTGATCAAAAGTGGCCAGGACTGCTTTGACTATTTTAATGACATAATATAGCTAGCATCCAATCTGCATATAATTATCCATATCAGCCAATCCTGCTGATGTATATAGAGCTCTAAGAGTAATGAGTGAAACATTGTTGGAACATTGGACTCATAATACACCAATTACTATTATTATATACACCAGTTAGTATTTTAATAGCTTATTACTTTTTATAATCCTAGCTATCAAAATAACCTCATGATGGGATAGGAGTTGATAGACATGTTGGACATCAAATAATAGAATTGAATAGTATTTTGTATTTAGAGATGTATCTCCTTAAGTAGGATGGAATTATTTTACAGAAGATAAATGAAACTCTATCTCCATAGAAATATTGTTTTATAGTAAGAAATAATGCTAAATTTAGAGAAGCAGTTTTTTTTTTTACATAAAGTGATTTTATTTATACAGAGATTAAAAATAAAACTAAGCAGTGCATTGCTTAGGGACAGATACATATGCGGATAACATAAAGAAAAGCAAGAGAATGATCACCACAAAATTAGGGCTGGTGGTCACCATTAGGGATTAGGAGATAGGGACTGGAAGGGCCACAGAGATGTCGGAGGAGCTGGTGGTAATATTCTACTGAAGCTTGGGGGCAGGTAAATGGGTGTTTGTGGTATCGTTTTAGCAATACATATTATCCCTTAAAGTAAGCTTCAACTCTCTATATAGCTCAAGTTTATCTATGTGTCATCTATCATTGTAGATATATATACTTATCTATAGGTATATTTCCTAATTTCTAAAAGTTAAATTCCTTTTTCCTATCCTTACACTTAGCGTTTAGTTTGTGGCCTGTTTTATTTTATTATATACAGAGTCTATTCTTGATTAACTTTTTTATCTTGTCAGGTACATCTTTTTGCTTCAAATGACACATTCAGATTTTGTAGCCTTTTGATCTAGAGTCCTTTCCCGTTGCTTCTCTCAACAAAACTCACAAATCTAAGTACATCTTTGGAGATAATTTCCTGATTTTGTAGGTCTCTTCTGGCTTTGATTCCTTAGGAGCTGTTGGGTACCTCTGAAACGCTTGTTTTACTTTTTGCTTTGGAGCAGATGTCGTGGCACTAAGACCCAGAAACCATTTGCTCTGTGTGGCTGGAGCTGGGCTGGCTGTTCGCTCGCACTGAAGGGAAGGAAGTCATTAGTGCAGACTGAGCTGTGGAGTTGGGTTCTTGCAGGATTTCCTTCCAGCCTTTCCCCACTAAGGTTCTTGGGAATTAAAAAAAAAAATCTAAACACACAAACCAAGTTTTCCTATTTACAGTGTTTAGGAAAGGTAGGCATTTGGGGAAGGGCAGATCCTTTCCCCAAGTTTTCCAAGAAGGAAGAGAAAACAGCGTAAAGAAGCTCTGATTACAGATCTTTGGAATTTTCTTTGCTAAATTTTACAAACGAGAAATACACCCAGAATTTTGGGAATTGCTCCAGGCTGCTCGTGAGGGTTTGATTGCTTGTCTAATCTTTTTTTCTTTTTCTTTTCTTTCTTTCTTTTTTTCTTTTTTTTTTTTGAGAAGAGGAGAATTCGCCAAAAGGGGCTTGGATGGCAGAAGCCGGGCTGGGTTTCTGTAGCAGCTCGTGTTTTCCAGCTCTTCTCTGAGGGAGGGTCTCTGCAGCGGGCTGGGAGACCCCTTCCTGCAGGCTCCTTTCGCAGGCGCTGGCCGGTGGAAAATGCCCCGCTCTGGCAGGAGGAATGCGCTGGCTGCGGGGACTTCCTAGCCCAGTGGGAAGTGTGTTCGTGGTTTGGGGATACTTTTCATTGAACTGAAAGCGAAAAGGCTGGACTCTCCTGAGCTTTTTCCCTTCGCAGTGAACATGGGAAAGAATTAGGGGGTGGGAGGGAGGCAGCATGACTTGCAGTCGCTGCTGCCCTGCGTCTGCCCCCAGCCCCCAGCCAGCATCTTGATGTTCCACGTATCGGCTGTACAAATATGATGAAATGGCAGCCCCGGAAGAAGGTAAGTGTCCTGGAGTGGGGACGGGGCCCGGATGCCCTCCGCAGGGAAGGGTGACAGGGAGCGGTGGCCCTCCGGTCCCTCCACTGCCTCCATAGTTTGCTGGGCTGGCCGGTTCCAGCAGCTCTGCCCACTTAGGGGCCTGTGCCACTCCCTTAGGGACGAGTTACCAAGTCTGCTCTGCGTCCACTGCCCGCTGAAGTTTTTCCTTCTTGGTTTGCCTGGACTGAGCCTCAGGGGTGACAGCTCGGAAACAGCCGTGGCTTTAGAAGCCCTGCGGAGTCAGGGACACGATTAGCTTTGCAGGAGCAGCCGAGAGCTGCCAGGGACTTGGGAACGCCCCATTCACTGGGAGCCATTTGGGGCTGCACCCCGACACATTGCAATGTCCCCGCAGGTGGGTGTTGTAGCACCTCCTTCCCCAAGGGGTTAATAGGCTCCAAGCTGCTGGCAGCCGCTTCCCCAGGGCCCCGCTGGGGGGCGAGCATCCCCAGCACAAACCTCCCAGCAGCTGGTTCCTGTGCAGCCAGAGGCTGCGGGGCCTCCTGACCGAATGCCTGGGGCCCTGGCCAGGAGGGCCTTCTGCCTGCGGGGTTCCTGGGCAGTCGTGTGGGCCCCCGTGAGTGAGAGCGCCGGCCATTGTGCACTGGTGTGTGTCTTGTGCGTGTCAGCGTGCACGGGCGTGTGTACATCGATCGTGGGGAAGAGGGGGAGGGGGCACTTGCTTTTTGCAAGATTATTTCCTAATATGGCTCCTTTGTTGAGAACTCAAGAAAAAAAAATCCAGTGGTTCTATCAAAATAAATTGCTATTGGTCCCAGAAATAACGTTTCTAAATGTGGGACTGGTCCCTACCCCAGGACGGTCAGGGAGAAAGACAGCTTTCTTCAAGTTGTTGGCATCTGTAGGTTTGGCTAGGGCTCCCTTTTGCTAACTTGTCTGACTGGCGCTGTTAGATGAACCCAGAGGTTCACTGCACAGCACGACACCCCCCCCCCAACCCCCACCTCAGTTGGCCACGGTTTTTATTGACATTCTTCTGAGGGAAAACAGCGAACTGAATGTGCTGTGCCCTTCCCCAGCCGTGACCTGTCTCTGGTAGCAGCTGCCTGGTGTTTTACTTGAACTAGCCAAACTGACTCTTTCTTTGTGGCATGATGTGTGATACCATGTTTTACATCAGAGCTGAAATAGAAATTGTGTGAAATGCATGAGAAGATACTGTGCTTTTGTTTTATTGCTAGAGATTCTAACAAACCCTCCTTCATTATAGCCTGGTGAATGGGAAGGTTTTCTTTGATATCTAATTGATTCAGTTTTGATCTCTGACACTAAGTCATTTCTCCCTCATTCTGAAGTCAGACTCTTTCATAGATTAGATCTCATTATAGAGCGCCTTTCGGTGAGATTGGTTTATTTTATTAAGAGATCCATGTATCTTCCACCCAGATCCTCATAAAAATCAGTTAGGATGAGGAAAACCCATAGAAGAAACCATATAGTTAAGTAAGCAGTTTAAATAGATGCTGTGTATTCCTGAAGCCCTTCCCCTCTCCCCCCAATTTCTTCTATATTTGTAAATTGCATATTTATGAGTACTTTTAAGATGTCTGCAAACTATACATTCATAAATGTCTGTTTTTTCTATTTTACCCAATATGCAGTAACTCATGTGGTTATGTCTATGAAAACCCCTCTGGGTACTGGTATTGCTTGAAACACGGAAGTATTATTCTTGGCAGTCAGGTGGATTTCTGGACTCTGGAAGATTCTGTTTCAAGTGTTAGGATTCACTTTGCAGTATTTATTCACTCTGATGCTTAAATTGCTATACCAGAAGGTTGTGTTTATTCACTGTATTCATAATCCCAAATTGTGTTCTAAGGATCTAGATATAATTCTGAAGAGTTCATAGAAGATTAAAAAATAAGATGAGCCATCAAATATTGTATGAATTTTTGGTGGTGGCTTGAGAACAGTCCTTGCTTCTACATTGGAAATAGAAGGTCCCTTGGAAGAGACTCAATATTAAACTCTGGTAGGGCACCAGTAAGTCTTTACAAAGATGAGGTTTATTTTTTTACTCCTGCAAGAATATTCACATGATCAGATCACTGCCATGGTTTCTGGCTGAGTCTGTTAACACATTTGTAGTGGTACAGTCACATGCCATGTGTTTTGCCAAACTGTTTCATAAAAACCATTTACACTACAGATGAAAAGTGAGACTGCATTGATGTGATTTTAACAAAGCTAGGAAGATCATCCACATACTGCAGCTATAAGCAACATTTATCTCTAGCTGGCCATCAGGACTAGGATTGTTGGTAACTTGCTATCATAGTGCCCGGTCAGCCTCTACCAGTGCTGGCTTCTGTACATGCTGGGCTCACTGTGAGAGAAAGACCCCTAGGTTCTAGGTTTCTTTGTTTCTAACTGAGCATGCGGCTGGGGTACACGATTGAAGGGGAGCTCTCCATGCTGCTTTTCTTTGCTTATTTGCTAGGTTAAACTAAATACTAAAATTCAGAATGTGGGCACTGGAGGATTCAAATAGGATCTGCTACTTTTTCACAAAGAAACCACCAGAACATGATTAATTGTGTTCCACCTTCAGGACTAGTGAGGAGCTTAGGGCCCAGTAAGGCCCTGTAATTCCCCTGATAGCAAGATTCTGTGCAGTTGTGATGCCATTATGGTAAGGATGGAATTTAATATCACACAAATAGCAGGTGCCATTTTTTATGTACCTGCTCTATGCTGGGTGTCTCTGCTTGCTCTATAGCTATCTAATGAAGTGGTAGGTGTTATACTTTGCATTTTGTAGATAAGGAAATAGATTTGGAGTGAAATGACTTAATCAGAGTCACACAGGATGGCAGCATCAGAGCTTTGATTAGACCAGGCGTTATTTACTTCAAGATGTGTTCTTCACATGTGTACTTGGGGATTTTGATGACCAGGGCTCTTTATACAAGAAAGATAAAGCCTGAGAGCTGAGGTGATTCCAGTATATGAAGGTTAGCCATAGCTTTGCTTCTTTCTAGATATCAGCACCAAGACACACTTCTTGCCTCCTCTTCTTCTTGAAGAAACACAGTGATTTTATCTGCCTCAAAATTCTTGGAGCATTTAGGATCTATGTCCTTTTAGGCTGATGGTTTTTTTTTTTTTGTTTTGTTTTTTGTTGATGGTAGCCTTTATATCTCTGTATGTATATCTTTATCTTTATGTGTATATCCTGCCTCTCTATACTTCATGCTCCTTGAGTATATGAACCATATCTCACACCTCTTTTTGAAAATATATATTTTTATTGATTTCAGAGAGGAAGGGAGAGGGAGAGATAGAAATATCAATGATGAGAGAGAATCATTGATGAACTGCCTCCTGCACGCCCCACACTGGACATTGAGCCCACAACCTGGACATGTGCCCTGACTGGGAATTGAACCATGACTTTCTGATTCACAGGTCTACACTGAGCCACTGAGCTACACCTGCCGAGCTCACACCTCTTTTTTAGTGCCAAAGATAATATAGTTGCTCAAAAAAGAGCTATTTGGTATAAGGTAAATAAGAACCATTACTTTATACAACTGGTATTTTTAGACTTTATTCTAAGAGGTGGTATGAACTTTAAATGTAAAAAGGTTTAAAATATTTCAGTTGATTCATAGATATTAGACTGGAGTGGATTATTAAAGAAAACAGAGTGTTTGGACACTCACTTCTAATCTTTTGTAGACACCATTAGGGAGGGAGGGGACAAGTACACTTTCACTACACCTCCATGGCAGTCATTGGTAAGACACACCACCAACCTCCAGGGACCAGGCCCCAGGCCCCTGACCCGTGTGATGATTCTTTTTATTAACATAACCTTATTGCCCTGGCAAAATGTACTTCCCCCTGTTTTTATAGTAATAGGCTATCATGCAGCACATTACTTTTATCTTGTATTTGCAGAATGATAGTAATTAAAATGCTCATCTCAGAGGAACATGCTTGTTTACACTTCTGAAGTGATTGATTTCTGCTCCTTAAAATCCAGGGATTAGTATCAGATAACACTGTATAAGTAAGACTGCAGTCAAAACCTTCAGGAAGCTGCTGCTGATTGGATTTTTTTATTGCTTATCTAATGTTATTTTACTGTTCACACATAATAAAAGATCATTAATAGGAATGTGTCACATAAGCTACATTAATAATGTCATTTTAGAATCATATGATGTATTTATCTTGTTACACTTGTCACATTAATATAATGTGAATCTGGCTTCTTAAATGACTTCTCTGATGGAGCTTCATTTAAAAAGCTTATTTGGAAGCTCACTTGTAAAGATTTCGTCCTGTAAATTTGTCTCTTGGAATAGCTTATTACTTTCACAAAACAGTGCATTTCAAATCCTTGCATTTTCTCTGTGATAAAGTATTTTCTTTCTGGATTAGGAAGCTTAAGGCTCATATTTTAATGCAGCTGTACTAAATTACTTAGTTACCTTCCTAAATGCCGTGCTAGTTGATATGATTAAATTATTTGCTTTGGGCCACAGTTGGTTTGATAGTGTAAAATTAGACTTAAAAAGAATCAAGCATTGTGGACAGAAGTAGTTTTAAAGAGAAGGCGTAGAAATCCCACAACAAAGGTCTTTCTGCAAATCCGTTCTATCTACCATCCCCAGGTCAGTGCAGCTAGAGACCAGGTTTTGATTCTGACAGTTCCCATGGCTTGTGTTCCTGAGCATGTTGTTTAATCTTTCCCATCTGACCCCCCACTGTTAGAGTTTAGCTCCTCATCATCACTTGCTGAGTCTATTGCAAATGGCATCCTAATGATTTTTCATCCCTGCTCCCCTTTTATTCTCTGCTTTTTCCTTCTTATTCCTGTTAGAGTAATTGTTAAAAACAACACACATCTGCTCCCATTATTCACCTTTTTATTCATTAGGCAAAACCATTTATTTATTTAGTATTTATAGAAAGTATTACAGATGTCCCTTTTTTTTTCTTATTCACCTTCTTAAAGTCCTGCCAAGTCTCTCCATTAGCTAGTAGAGGTCTCCAAACGGTGGGTAAGCCCACCTTGTTCTAGCGGCTGTGCAGGAAAATGACTGTGTTACAGGGAAAATAGGAGAACTTCTGTTTTTATGTATTTTTAAATATAAAAGAGCAAGAGATAAAATAAGCTTTATTAATCTTTCAAGATTGTTTGACACTTGTGTCCTCATTTGTTCATAGGCCACAAGGGGTTCTTAGTGGCCCCTACTCATTGTTTGTGTCACTGTCAGGATGCTGTGGTACTGTCATTTCCATCATGAAAGGCTTGCCTTAAGTGATTAATTTTATTAAAGAAAAGAAGAAAAAAGAATGTAGTGTAGGTTATAAAGGGATGAAGAGGATGGACTCTGAAGCTAGACTGCTTGAGTCTGAATTCCAGCTTAGTAGCTGTGTAGCCAAGTTATTTAATCTCTCTGTACTTAAGATGTCTTATCTATGTAATGTGACTGGCATCTAGCTTTTAATGTGACGCTGGGGATAAAATGTAAAACACATAAATATGTTTACTACATTTTTCATGTTAGTGCGATTGTACCCTACAGTCTAGTTGGATATCGTTCACCAGGATTCTGTTTTGTAAGTAAGTCCTTCTTTTGCCTAGAATGTCTTTTCCTCATACTCTAACTTGTCTTCCTTTTGTCCCTGGTTATGCTTTAAGAACTAGCACAACCTTGTCTGTATGAATTCTTCTATAATTGCTGGGCATAGTTGGCCACACCTCCATGTATGGGCCACAGTCATAACTGTTAGTATGTCTGTCTTTCTCTACCATTGTAAGGCTTTGAGGGATAGGCACAGAGTAGGAACTCAATGGATGAATATTTGAAAAAATGTATTGCAGTTATGGGCAATGATCTTCAATCAGTTGGCAAAATTCTCTGACTTGCCAATTATTGGAAATGGCCTAACTAGCAAATTTATCTCTCCCTATTCTCACCCTCTCAGAACACCATATTGATTATAAGGGAGGGTAATTTATTAAAGGGATAATAACCATGAACCTATTAAAAATAAAGTCATGGTTATAAAAGTGGTGGTTGTACATTTTGGGTATACTAAATGCAGCCACATTGCACACTTTAAATGGTTAATTTTACATTATACAAACTTCACCTCTATTGAAAACAATTGTAGTTAGAGTTGACACATCTCACAGCTTATCATAAGACATCAATGCAGCAACAGCATAGTTGTAAAACACTGTAGTGAAAATTTTTTCAGCCCTAAATGTTTTTGATTTTGTAAAATTGGTAGGAAATGGTCATCTATAAAACCGATTTCCAGGAATCTTTGAGAAGCTGGGAAAGGTTGATGGATAGACTTGATAAGAAGTGAAGGAAGTCAGTGAGGAGGAAATTTGATTTGGCACCTTTACTGTTCAGGAGCTAGCCAGTAAGTACTGCCAGTGTGAGAGGCTACAGAGTTTAATTAGCCCAACTTCAAGAGAGGGAGCCAGCAGCCACCTTCACTTTGCTAGTCAGTCAAGGTGATGACATGCTGTGGAAAACATAGCGGAAGCAAGGGAAAACCGGAAATCCCTGGTAGCTTTAGCTTCCACAGTGAACCTATTATATCATTAGTAATAACAATGTTATGTCTCAGCTCTAAGACTGCTTTATTGATGTGCTAAAACCATGTCGTTTCATTGAAAGGTATAAAAATTATATCATTTAACTGACATTATCAGTTTTATATGAGCTTTTGTACTAAACTTTCTTGTTAGTCCCCCTCTTAGTTTTTATAGCTAAGAGGAGTATTCTCATATATAGTAATTGAGCCCTTTAATGATAAACACTGTTATTTAACCTGCTAGAGTTCTGTCTTTGCTATTTTGAGTATTCCATCCTTTTAGCATGTATTTTAAGGAAGGACATAAAATTGTACCCTCTGGCTTATACCTTTTGTATAATAAACTTAATATTTCTAGAAAGGGTACAGGAAATAAATTTGATGGCAGTCATCAAAATTGCACATAAGTTTTTTGATGGTCTCAGTTTGGACTCTTAAAGGACTGAAATTTCTCTCGCTTATTTCTTGTTACGTAAGTCAATGCCCCTTCATAAACGCACCCTTATTTCTAGCATTATGGAAGTTGTGAAATGTAGTATTTCAAATTTACATCACGTCGGGGGACTGAGACTTGTAGAAACACAGATATTGAGGCCATTCTGAGTTAGAGAGCAGTTAACCTGAGGAATAGGGTCAAAGTTGAGGTCATTGCTAAATTGTGATATCTGTGAAAAGCTGTATGTGTAAGCACAGATCTATTAGCTATTTTTGGAGCTGTGTTTGTGAAGTTGGGATTCTCAGGCATAAATAAAATTTTTGAGGAGTAGAAAGAAAATGTCATAGTGAGTAGTGGTGGTACCATGATCATTTTGGTGGACTTTGGGTCTTTATTACTTAATAATTAGGTTTTTTTTTCCCCAACAGAAGGTAATGGACTGGAGAAAGAAAAGATAAAATACAAACTACTTTGTTTTATTGTTAAGAATTTTGGTAAAGACATTAGGTTGAACTATGTGAAATTGCTGATGTGTGGGCCATCTTTTACATACAAAAATAGAAATATACTGTGGTCCAATTAATATTTGAGGGGTTAGGAATGATGGTGATAAATATTAAAATTAAGACTACAGTGTGTCTGAGAGATTAATTATGCATTTTAATATACCATAGTTACCATGGTTTCCATGGAAAAAATTGCTACTCTTATATTTAATTTATCTGTGGTATTCTTGTGAATTTCCTGTTAACTGAAATTTAATTCAACTGCCAGCTCTTGTTAAATTTCAACCATTTTTTTATGTGAAATTTTCTAAAATATATTACACATATTCTGCCTTCTGACACAGAAGGTGCTAAGCATGATTTAAAGTTCTCCTGATTACTCAGGATTATTATCACAAGCATGAATTATTCTACTTTGCTATAATATAGCAATATTATAGGAGTTTTTAAGGAATTATTTGTTCCTATTCTGAATGACCTCAGATTGCCCTTTTCTTTCTTTTAAAATACTTTCATGTCTTCTTTGTACAGTTTTTATCTTTCTTTACATGTTGCCCAAAGGAATGCTGCTGTCATGTGCCTACCTCTTGAAATGCTGTTTTATATATGTTTCCTCTCTGTGGTGGGTAAGATATACCATTAACTAAGCTTTGGCTGTGACTGAGATAAAAAAGTAAGTAGACACTGAATGAGGGTTTCTCTTAAGAATATATGAACTTTAGAGTGTGAATTGTCGCTTTTCATTCTGCCTGCTTACACATTTTTTAAAAAATTTACTTTCTGGTTTGAGGCTGGGTTTTAGATAGTTGAGATGGTTAAATAGTAACCTTTTATTAAGTGAGATATTTATTACGCTATTGATTATTGAGAGGTGGGTATATTTGAGGATGCATGGTCACAGAGACTAAACGATTTGATAAATACCATTGTGGTTTTCCCTTTTCTGACTTTACTTCAATGTTTCTGGCTTGGCTTCTCCCCCACCCTCCAATAGCTTGTTTAAATTTATACAAGCAGTAAAATACTGTGGTGGAAGGAACTAGAATTAGTAGTTTATGTGAAAGGCAGAATTGCATATTCTAGGGAGTTGATGTGATTACCTTTGAGAAGAAACAACCAAGGAGTGTGGGGTTTATTTAAATATTAATTAGTTACATATTAATTAACTAAAACATTTTTTTGTGACACAAATATTACTTATTTTAAACAACTCTTTTTGCTTTAGCCTAGAGTTTTGCCAGATAGTATTTATGATACTGAGATTTAAACATTTTTAGAAAGGAAAGGAACCTGAAGGACCATTAATTTACAGATTAAGAAGCAGAGTGCCAGAAGGATAAAGTGATTTCTTCAGAAGAAGCATGTAGCTCTTCAGAGGCTGGCCCTAGACCTGAGTACTCTAAGGCGGGGGTGGGGAACCTTTTTTCTGTCAAGGGCCATTTGGATATTTGTAACACCATTTGCAGGCAATACAAAATTATCAGCTTAAAATTAGCCTGCTATATTTGGTCAAACATTTAATTAACTCATTGCTAATGCCTTGGGAGGGCCAGACCAAATGATTTCTCTGGCCTTATACGGCCCAGTTGTTCCCCACTCCTGTTTTAAGGAGAGGGCCATTTCCACAGGACTTATAGTGCTTCTACTTCTTTTCTAGTTCACAATGTAGGGTTGGGCTTATTTGTAAAAATATAAAACAAAATCCCCAACCCTCTGTTATATAGATGGTATATATTGAAAACACAAGAAAACTATTTGCTTTTAGATACATCTATCTTCTGTGACTTATTTTTCTAAAATCCCTTTGTGCCAATGCTTAAGAAATCCATGGTAAAATGCATATATATTAGTAGCATTTGTTTGCTGTTTGTTAGCTTTGCTGGTCTATCACACAGCAAGATGTTGAAAAATATCATAACTTTTTGAGGGAGCTGGTAGGGAGGGATTCATGTGACATTGGGATCATAGCCACTGAGAGGCCTGGTTTGAGGTGGAAAATGGGGTCACTTTGATAGGGACCTTTAGTGGCCAAGAAGCAGTATTAAGGGGCCGTGTGTTTTGGAGGGACAGGAGAAAGAGATAGCTGACAGTGGAAATAGATGTTGACAACAAACTTTACATATGTCATAATTTCAAGGGGAAACCAGCTCTAGGTCAGAGTAGATGACACAAAAAGACCAAGAATAGCTTATCTGAAAGGTAAACAACTTATGTAGGTTAACACAAACATGAAATAAGTTTCATAAATAAGTATCTCATCAGGATGTACTTGTCACTATTCTAATTGCTATCCCATTTATAGTGGTCACAAAACAATTTCGAACTGGGCTATTATGGAACCACTGTTTCCAGTAAACAACTGTAACTATGGGTAAATGATCAGTGTCAATTTGAACAGAACTCTCTCATTTTATTTTTAAAAGTGGATCCACAATATATCTTTGCATTGCATCATACTGGATTAAGAATGAATGAGAATGTAAAATTCCTAAAGCTAATTTTTAAATTATTATGTATCTACTAGAGGCCTGGTGCACGAATTCATGCATGGGTGGAGTCCGGCCTGCCTGCCCAGATGGGGACCCATTGGGCTGGACTGGCAGGGGGGTGGGGCCACGGGTCGTTGGCCAGCTGGCCTGGCCCCCAATTGGGTTGTTGGGGCTGACTGGGGGCCGGGCCTGCCAAGGGGAGGGAGGCGATCAGGGCCCAGATCAGGCTGGTAGGCTGCCGCAGTGCGTGTCTTAGCCACTGGCGGTTCTTGTCATTCTGGTCATTATGCTGTTCGGGTTGCTGGGCTTTTATATATATAGCAGATAGAACATATTGCTGGCATTTATAAGTTGATTAAAATAGAATAAAATTATGGAGAAGTAGACTTTTAAAAATCTTTTTGTTTAAAATTCATATGTAAAATTTTAACTTTAAGAGATAGCAGTTAAAGAAAGGATCTTAGCCCTGACCGGTTTGGCTTGGTGGATAGAGCATCGGCCTACGGACTGAAAGGGCCCGGGTTCGATTCCAGTCAAGGGCATGTACCTTGGTTGCAGGCACATCCCCAGTAGGGGGTGTGCAGGAGGCAGCTGATCAATGTTTCTCTCTCATCAATGTTTCTAACTCTCTATACCTCTCCCTTCCTCTCTGTAAAAAAATTAATAAAATTTATTTAAAAAAAAGAAAGGATTTTAAATAACATGTTATTGATTATGTGTAATTACATATAAAATATAATTAACATTTATACTGACCAAATAAATCAGGGAAGAGTAATAGGCACAAAAGTTATAATATCTCGCATGGATGAATTTTAAACACCAATATAAAATGTACAAATTTTGGTCAAATAGAACCAGATATGTGTTCAGAGTTTAAAATATACATAATTTCTTAATGGACTCTGTAGGCATTTTAAAGGCTTTTTCAATGATATGCTTCTAAAGTAAGGTGACCAGATTTTAACATTGGTAAAGCGGGACACCATTGACCAGGGGAGTCTTTTTAAAAATTATTATTATTACTTAAAATATGTCTCTTTCCAAAAATCGGGACTTTTTAAAAATGCTGCGGGACACGGGACAAATTGTTAAAAATTGGGACTGTCCTTCCAAAAGCGGGACATCTGGTCATCTTATTCTAAAGGGAATAATATTTAAAATCGAAATTTAAAAAAATGATTAAATGATTAAACATTTACTAAAGTTATTGGGGATGCAAATATGAATAAAATACATTTCCTGTAGAAGGGAGGATAAGACAAGTTGACAAATACCTAAACTCTGAGGTGGCATATGTTCAGTATCACCAGAGAGAGTGACTGAAAGGAGAGTCACAGCAGAGTTGGTGGAAGAAGGAGAAGGGTTTGGACCAAAAGAGTCTGCATGGTGGAATGGCGTTTCAGCTAGACTTGGTGGGCTCATTTTTACCAGACGAGACATGGAGGCCATAACAGGCAGTGAGAGTAATATAGGGAAAGGCAAGCTCTAAGCATGTTTTTACAGCATGGTAAGGAATCCCAATTTGGCGGGAGAATAGACTGCAAATGCCAGCTGAAATCCAGATGGTAATTGGTCCCAAAGATGGTGAAATTAGGGTTTCACATACTTACTCTCCTCCTAATGCTTGCTTAGTAACTGGTTTTCCTCACACTTTCTTATTAAAAGAAAATGAAAAACTGAGTAGGTTGCAAATGGTGGGATTTTATTTGGCTCTGCAAGGGTTTTTATAAATACTACAGCAGCTGTTAACATGTTTTTCATGATTGCCCTATGCCTATCAGAATGAATCTCCTCATTGTTTCATTCATATTTCTACATTGGACTCGTTTATCTTTGAATGTTTGCCATTCTCATTTGTTTGTACTCCTTTGGGTAGAATTACTTACCTGATGATAAGAATATCTTAAATTTGGAATTCTAAGCACTTCTGACTTCAGAATGTTATCTCTTTACTACACATATTATGTAGGACTGTTGAACAACCAGTTTGAAGTCTGTAGCACAATTCACAAAGCAACAATCTCTCCTGTATTTCCAAATAAAGTATTTGAAGGGAATGATATTTGCAAAATGTGCTATAGTGGTAAATTTAGAGAGTACAAGATAATTACTTGTAATTATGGCAATTTCTGTAAGGGAAATCATCTTAATTTGTTCCTACTAAGAAACAGAATTGCTCTACTCATAGCATTTGAATCTTTTTAGGAGATTAATGCTGTGTGCCTTCATTACTTTGAATGGACATTACAGCTTTTCACTACATCTGAAATTACCCCTTTAATTCAAGCTTCTGTTTGAATTTCTGTTGAATTCAGTCTTCATTTAAAAAACCCACGATATCCCAAAGCCCTTGTTGAAGAGAACTTACATGTCCATCCTAAGCAAATTGTAAAAGAATACTACACCTCTACTAGGAGAATAAATTCCCCAAGAAGTCATAGTCTAGATGGTGAAAAAAGCCTTTAACTCATACTTGGAGCAGTCTCTTCTCATGTTGTTCGCTGAGGATTTAAAATTTAGATGGCCCTAAGGCTGATGGGTAATTGCTATGGCTTAAAAGGAATGCTGTGTCTCTGGGCATTTTTATGAAGACAGAATTCTGACTGCTTTTTAATTTTTAAGTATTTAATTATACCATTTGGGAAAGGTAACTTGTATGTAGTTAGGACAGGAGAAAATTGGAAGGGGAAGAATGGATTTACACCAGAATATCATTAATTGGAAATAACGTTGAACAAGAAATGATGGACATATGTCTACATAAGTGACAAAGGTGCTAAGTATGGAAAGTTATCTGACTGTTAGGCTATGATTGGCCACAAAAATAAATGATTTCAGTCTTCAGAGCTGTTGGGGTGACATAAAAAATTCCGAGTTTTTCAATTAGCACCGATTTCTTTATATTATGCAGGAATTTCTTTTGGCTTCAGTGAGTTGAAGCTGGTGCCTTAGTGCTTAAATTTTTGTCTCCCCTGGTGCCAGGTACAGTACTCAGCAGCAGTCATACGCCGTTCATGAGTAAAGCTGCTTTAGGTAGATCAGATAGAGCGAGTGAGATGTAAAAGCCGCAAGTGACGCAAAGGTTCTTTGACTTTGCAGTGTCCTGTCCTTTCTGCTAAGGCCTAAACTTGCAGTCAAACTTGGATTAACTGATTGAATAATTTAATTCAATATGTATTTATTGAGAGTCTATTATGTGTCAGGTGCTACCATTTATATCGTAAGGAGGAAAAATGAGTAATGCTTAATAGTGATTCTATTTCAAAACTTGAGCTAGTTCAGTTTATCTTTATGTTTGCTAAGTAAGTTAGTAATTACTGAATTTGAGAGACCCAACTAATTTACTGACTATATAAACTAATAATTTATGAAGTGTTAGACCTTGAGGGTGCAGATTTAGATATAATATGATCCACATTTTCAAGGAGCTTACAGTCTAGACAGGAAGTCAGATGAGAAAATAAAGTTTTGCAGTACGATGTGATAACAATAGTACCACATCCAGGGTGCTGTGGGAACACTGCAAAGCAGGAGAAAGGAGGAGGTGATGTGAGCTAAGCATGGAACCATGGGTAGACGTTGTCTAGGTTAATAATCACCATGTTTTGTTTTAGTTTTTAATCCTCACCCAAGGATATTTTTCCATTGATTTTTAGGGAGAGTGGAAGAGAGAGGGAAAGACAAAGAGAAATATTGATGTGAGAGAAGCACATCAACTGGTTGCCTCCTGCATGCGCCCAGACTAGGACCCAGGCTGGGGAGGAGCCTGCAACCAAGGTTCAATTCCTTGACTAGAATTGAACCCGGGACCCTTTGGTCTGCAGGCCAATGCTCTATCCACTGAGCAAAACTGACTGGGGTTCACCATATGTTTTTATGTAATAAACTCTGTTGCAACTTGTCCTTTCATTTTTATTATACTGATATTGAAAAGTAACTGAAGTAAAATAATTTTAAAAGGGTTTACTATCTGATTTCATTTATTATTTCTGTGCTATTACATTGTTGTTCATAGCTTATTGCCTCTTAAATACTTTTAGAAAATGTGCATTTCCTACACAATCACCTCCAATTAGATTAGTTTTCACAGATTCTTAATAAAATGAGTGGTACCTCTAGCCTTTTTTATTTTTAAACTTTTGCTTTATGGCATAGTGCCTTCCTTTAAAAAATACTTTAATATACAGACTTTTTGAATATATTATACCATATTAATTTTTTCCTTAGTTTATTTTAGATTTAGAAAATCAGTTCTTAAAGTATATTCAACTAGTTACTGAGGAGGAAAAAAGTCCTATGGTTAAATAAATTTAGAAGTGTATGCACTGTCTCTTTTTTGGAGATTCATTTGGCATATTGTGAGGGTTTTCAGAAAGGAGGGGAGGAGAAGAGGTTTCTTTATCTTTATTTAACCAAGTATTTCCCAAATATTACCTTTTTTAAAAAACAATATGGAAGTATATTTTGGGAATTGCTTTCTTAACATGTCTTTGTTTTGGAAATAGGTATAAGAATTCATACACATGGTCAATATGGAAATACTCTTTTATGGCTGAAATTTATTAGAATGAAATAACAAGAAAGAAGGCAAGAGAAAGAAATAAAATGAAAAGACTATAGAAATAGAGCTGTGAGAGAAAAATATTGGCAGCAGCAGTAAAGGTAAAAAAGAAACTTATCTTATAAAAGTTACAAAATGTTATTAAAATGTGACATAGTGAAATCCATTTATCAGGTTCCTGGATTTAACATTTCCCCAGAGATATGAAAATATTGGTAAGTGCCAAAGCATTTTTCTCACATTTAATTTTTTACGGTGCTCAAAACATTTCCTTACTGTTTTTCCTGAAAAACATTGAAAGGGTTTCACTTTATTATTAAAGGACTAAAAATGTAACAATATAAAGTTAGATAAGAGGGCGTAGTTCCCTTGGTGAATTTCACAATTGGGAAACATTTTCCCTTCCTGACTTTTTAAGAGCAGCTAAGTTAGAGTTGTTCTTTTTTATCTGCCCGAGGTAGTGTGAATTGTAGTAGAATGTCTTTAAGTCTTCGGTTGAAGGTATGAATTGTTTAATTATTTGGTTACATTTTTTGATGGATTGCTGCTCTTATTCCTTCAGTCCTCTACTAGGATAAAAGGCCATTTTTGAAATGGATTAGGGGGAGGTTAGAGAGAACCATGGAATCCATCCTAGTTTTGCCAGATAGCTTAGAGAAGAAAAGGAGTTGAGTGGGAGGAGAATGCTGTAAGTCCTGTCAAAATATTCCAGTTAGCTCTTGCTTGGTGCATCAAATAGTCTCTTTACACCAAAGCAGCCTTAGGAGATAGGGGGTAAGAAATTTGGGAAATTGTAGAGATCCTTTGGGGTTAGAATGTAGCTATATTAGGAATTTGAGTGGTCTGATACAACTCCAACTAACTATAGGAAGATAGATTAGAAAACTATGTAAGTTGGACTTTTTATTAAATTATATTAATTCATAATATTCTCTGCTTAGTTATTTTTAACCTTGGCATATTAAAATTTTAAATGTTGCCAACTGTACTGAAGAGAACCAAAAGAAGATTTTGTTGTTTTCCTGAACTTCCACTGTTCAATGAATGAGTCATTCATTGAAGAAATATTTACCAAGTGCCTATTGAATTTTGATAAGGGAAGCAACACACTTCTTGGTGACAACGGAATGGTGACAGCCATTACCAAAGTGAATGGACTGCAGGAGAAAGTGACACTGAGGAGGTAGTGTTGAGTTCTCTTGTTTTAGTGAGGAAGAGCTTCGTTTACTCTTTCTAGACAATCTTCCCCATTCTGTCTCAACTTGTTCAAACTGAACTCCTTCTTCAAGGCCTTACTCAAGCCCTCCTTTCCATGAGGCTTTGTGAGGTTCACCAAATTGGAATTAATCCCTTCATTCACTGCATCATTTTGCACTAATATTATTAGAGCAATTATTGCAATTGGATCAATTGATTGACTAGTTTATTCTTTCAATGTGTTTGTTACACCTATCAGCTATTCGGCATATCAGAGAGGGGGCTGATGAATCAAATTCCGTCTCTCTCTTCAGGGAACTAATTGTACATTCAATATTGCTTGTTTGTATTGGTGTTTCCCACTAGATCTTAAACCTCTAACGAGCAGTGATGACTCTTATTCACCCTCTCCCATGTGCCCAGCATAGTGCCTAACTGTACAAGGCATTCAGCAAGTGCCTTTGAATATATTGAATTTGTTCTTGTTTCTGACACACAGAACTGAAGATTCATGGATATTGCTTCATTATAGTTGATATTTGTATAATAGGCTTATATAGGAGGAAACCAACGTTCTGACAGCTTATATTAAGTGACATATCCAGCTGTGTTTAGTAAGTCAGTAACAGATGAATTCATATTGTGATACTTTTTACGTTAGTTTGGAAGCCATTGAACTAGTATGCCTTACTTTAGCTTATTTTAAATAAACCAAATAACTGAAGAACTATGTTTTAGAAATATAATTTGTAGTAGAAACCAAGGTTTTGAGCTTTGTTTATATGTACAGTGATTTAGTAAGCAATAGAGTCAGATGTCAAAAGGCTTTTAGGTCACTGGTTGAGTAGCATTGTGGTTTATTATTTACCTTTTGTCTACCACAAATGTTCTTCTAATCCAAGAACCCAGAGTAAATGTTTGTCGAAAGTCTCTGCAATGCCTAAACAATGAAATATTCACATGCTTTAGTGGTAGCAAAATTGAATGACCAACAGCTGCCAGCAGCCATTCCTTACTGATATAATCCAGGAGTTTGTGAAGGGGAAATGCATGGATGAGGGCTAACTGGAAATTAGGAAATTAACTGGAATTTAGTCAAACTGAGTGTTTGACTAAATGTGGCTATACTTTGGTGTGGTAAAACACAGAGGTGAGAAATGGCCTCATATCAAAACCTAGTGGTGACAAAGAACTTTACTGCAAACAGCTATGGCACAAACACAGAATTAGGTATGAAATGTCTTTACCTGGTACTGTTTTTAAGGAAGTTATCAGCCATATACTAGGGCCTGGATAAGGAGATAATGCTTCAAAACTATGTAAAAAAGCATGATTTCTGCTAGAGTTCAGTTGGGAAGCATATATTAATATCTCTACATATAAAAGCCTAATATGTAAATTGTCCCTGTAGGAGTTTGACCAGGAGACTGATTGCTAGCTATGACATGCACTGACCACCAGGGGGTGGCTCAGAATGAAGGGAGGCCCCGGCCTGCCAGCCATAAGGCCCCGATTGATCCTGATCGCCAGTCAGGCCTCAGGACCCTACCCAAGCATGAATTTCATGCACCGGGCCTCTAGTTCAATTATAATACAGTATCCTAAGTAATCTAATGGAAGTATGTACTACTAATGATGGGGAGACTGAGAAAGGAATGTGGGGGAAATAGAGGTTTCCCACACTTGAGGGCTTTGTTGGAGTCAGGGCAATCATTACATAGGCAAAGGTAGGAATATGTGAAACAGTAGTTTACATTTGTTTATTTACTTATTTATTTATTGTGAAAGTGTAAAGTATGTTGGGCAAATAACTATAAGAACCTGATTTTCTGTATTCCTTAATTTTTTATAAAATGGTACCCAAAATGACAAATAATCGGGAAAACGAAATTTTCTCTGAGTCTTAATACTATTTTCCATGTTTAATATAGTAACCATTAAATGAGTGAAAGGACAATCTTTTATTACATCTTTTTATGTGCAATTATTTTATTAGGTGTTTTTCCAAGTTATTGCATAAAGTTAATTTTACATGAGTCAGGTATATCAAAGAACTTGGCATTTTCAGATGTAACATTCAAGATTTGAATTGTTCTAATCATTCCAAAGAATGATGTAGAAATTTGTGATCTTGATAAAGCACACAGTGGTCCATGTGCCACCTGCGTGTTACTTAGCTAATGAGTGAACATAGCTGGCTACCCAGCAACCTCATATTAAACCACTTTATAAAATACACATTTGGGTTGCTGTTAACGTAATATGACTTCTTCTTGGTATGCAGTGTCCACCATCCTCCATCCTTCTCTTTATCACAATAACTGATGTGCTATGTAGTGGCCATCATTAGCATTTGGAAACCTTGTTCTGGTTTTTCACAGACAGATAAGGTTAATGTAGCAACTGTAATGATGCAACTTAATGGACTTTAGAGTTTATTTACACAACAGGATTTATTTTAATGGCATATAAATTACTTTAGTCCAGTATTTTGGAACCATTGAAGATTTAAAGAGGGACACCTAAAATTTTTAGTTATATTTTAGTGAATTTTGTGGGGAAGCTATATATCTTTTGCAAATGTCGGGAGTTAGAATGATTCAGAGACCTTTAGGAATGCCAGAGATCTATAAGTTTTAAGTTTTTGACTCTTACTCTGGATTCTTTTTCATCTCAGATACATGGTATGGAATATCTGTATTCATTAAAAAAACTGATATATGCTTTTATTATTTTGACTGAAGATCTAGATGATGGGAAATAAAATCACAATTTGTATTATCCATTGATAGGAATTGTTAATGTTAAAATACATTTTAAAAATATATTATTGCACTTTAAAATAAAATTAGACCTTTAGTGTTTATGAAACAAGGACTTTCTCTCTTGAGTTTTTGTTTTTTTAAAAAATATATATTTTATTGATTTTTTTTTATTGCATAAAGTATTACAAAGATTAGTACATATATCTCTTTTTTTCCCCCTTGCCCTTCCCCCGGCCTCCCCTACCCCCCAGTGTTTTGTGTCCATTGGTTATGCTTATATGCATGCATGAAAGTCCTTTGGTTGATCTCTTACCCTCCCCCCCCAATCTCTCTGAGTTTTAAAATGCTTTTAAGCTTCTTATAGAGGCATAGATAAAATTTAACTTATGTAATGTTGTTGAGTTGTAAAAGGTGCAGACCACATAGAATTTATGTGACATTTTAAAGTCACAAGTGAAAATATGTGAGGATAAATAAGTGTTTATGGTGTTGACTTATCTATTTCCAAAATAGGTTTTTGACCATTAACCCCTGAAAGGCATCTATCCATACATCCGTCGTTTTATATATGGGATCCTTACTACTCATCAAAGCTGTTTAGCAGAGAGGCCATTTAAATAGAAAGTGAGAGG
>PVJC01027147.1:0-23464 GCA_004026665.1 Murina feae | reverse complement strand
AGTGGTATCCACAGTCTAATTTAGCTGCTTATTTGTCCCAAGTAATTTTATGTAATTTTTTTTTTCTCTACAAAATTGACTCTCAATCTTCTGTAGCTCCCAGGGCTGTCGCTAACACCTACATCGAGGGCCTAAGTGTTGTAATTAGACCCAGAATGAATGGAAGTGGCTTGCAGGGTCGAAGGCCCTGTGCCCCCCCCCCCCTCTCTGATTAGGAGATTGTAGAGATGACTTATTCTGAATTCTCCTTCCTGACTGTGCCTCTCCGAGTAGGAATGGTTCTTGCTAAACAACAAAATCCTCTGTAAAAGGCAACTTGCTGGGAAGGGGAGATAATCTCTGGTTGGGAAAGTACAGCTAGTTACTGCACGGAAAAAGCCGGAGGGGTGCAGCCACCCTTGTCATTGCTATTGCCCTCCTCCATCCGAACGGTAGGAGGCAGCCCCACAGCCTTGCAATGGCCCGGCCATCGGGCTCTCCTGTGCATTGCTGCTCTGAGGAGACCAGACCGCGGGAACCATGGCCCTTGGTGACTAGCGACATGAGAGCGTCAAGGCACCACCCCACCCGTGCTTCCTGAGGCCTGGTGCTGGGGTGGGAGCAGAAGAGCTGGACCTGGACTGAGGGTGGAAGCGGAGAGGGTGACCGGCTGCACAGGTGACTGTTAGTGCTGCTTAGGCCTGTGTGGCCGGGAGCAATGGGCACTTTTGTGGCTTCTTGAAGGGAAGCCCTGGGGGGCAGATGCATTGTTGGACTTTGCAATGGTCAGAGCACTCCGTGGCCTTTGGAAAGTGCCATGAGCAACATGGAACAGCAAGGTCAAGCGATTTGGTGAAAGGGGCAGAGGCAAGGGAGGGCGACCCCATTCCTCGCTTGGGGGTCCTTGGTTCCGACCTGACAAGTGAGCTCTGGAACACAGGGCTTGGTTTTGCTCCAGTTTTTGTTTGTGTGTTTGTTTGTTTTTTGTTCCCTCGAGGTCCCCGTACCTTCATCTGTAAAGTGTCCTAAAAATAAGACAGTAATAGCCGTAACAGTCATAACAGTAACAGCCGTTCTTCTCCTGCTGATTTGAGGAGAGCCTCAGAAAGGGGACCGAGCACATGCCAAGGGCAGTGTTCCTTTTGTTCCGTGCCACAGTGGCTAGGGATTAACGTCCTTTTAATTCCGTTCTGAGAGAGCTTTTCGTTTGTTTTCATCTTCCCAGCTGATCTGTTTCGTAGTCGGTTTGGAAAATACAGCAGAGCACGTGACGACTGTTTCAAACCGACATTAAACGCCATCCCTGTTTGCACGTGCAGGACCCGACCAGCCTTGTCTCCTCCGCGTGGGTTCAGAGCAAGGCACTTCGCGTCTCTGTGCCAACACCCTCATGGGTGCAGGCCCGGTTCCCTCCTGAGCACCGAGCTCTAGCAGCAAAAGCGCTGGGCTTGGAAAACGATGTTAATTCACAACCCCTCCAGAAATCTAAGATAATGGACTGCCCCCCCCCCCACCTGTCCTTTGCTGGGCGTTGAGATATTTTGTAAAGTCTTTCCTTATATGATGGCGTGCAAATGGCATTTCCTTGTTTTAATGTGCCTTTGACCGTTGGCGATGAGGAGCACGTCTTCGTCTGCTTGTTGGACCCTTGCCTGGATTTCTCTGCAGCTTGTACCTTGGCCTCTTTGCGGTCGACGTATGTCATCTTTTTCTTTGTACAATGACACTTTGCTATATTAAAGGCATTAACTATTCAGCATATAGTCTGTAAATAGTTCCCCAATTTGTCACTTGCTTTTCAATGTTGTTTATGATAGGTCTGAGGCATGCAGGGTTTGATTAATTATTTATTTAGTAAACTTTTCAAATTTTTCCCCCTCTGTTGTATCTGCATTTGCTCACATGCTTAGAAAGTTCTCTGCAAAACAAGAATAATATAAATAGTCATCTGTACTTTCTTCCCATACTATTATGCTGTCAGTTTTTACATTTCTTTAGTCTGTCAAGAATTTTGAGTTTGCTGTGAGACAGAGATTCAATTTAATTATCTCCCATATGGTAAACTAGTTGTCCCAACACCATGTTCTCTCTCCTTTCTTTGAAATGGTACCCTTTTCATTTGCCAGTACCGTTGCCTGGATTTTTCATTCCGTTGTTTTGATCTGTGTGTCCTACCCCATACTCCATTGTTCTAGTTTCCCTAGATTTACAATTCGCATTTACTTATTTGTTTATCTATCTATCTATCTGTTTATTTATTTATTTCCATCACCATTTACCCCTCTATGCCCTCTCCCACTAACACTCCCCCCCGCGCCCGCGCCCTCCACAACACCATTTGCCCTCTGCCCCCCGCCCCCTGCAACCACAACACTGTTGTCCATGAGTTCTCTCTCTTTCTCTTCTGTTTTTGCTCAGTCCCTCCATGTAATTTACTCTGATGTCTGAGAGGTCAACACCCCACACAGCCATTTCCAAATACTTTTTGGAAAGAAAGAAGCCCTGTGGGGGGTTTATTGGAATTATGTTCATATTAAAGGTTAATGTAGAGGAAATTAAAATCTTTATAAATTTGAATGTTCCCTTTCAGAGACATAGCATCTCTCCATTAAGGCTCTTATTTTTTCTCAATAAACTCTTGTAATTTTCTTCACATGTATTTTGTGACTTCACAGACATTTCTATTTGGGTTTGCTGTTATAAACTTGATTACTTTTTTGGCATTCTATCTATTCTTCTGTTAATTTGTACTGTTAAGTTGCCTTACTAAATTCTCTATAATTTCCAATAATAATTTGGGGGATTACCAATTTTTTCCATAAAAGAGGATTATTTTTCTCTCCTTCTTTCTAATGTTTCTGACTGTGAGTTTGTTTCCTTGTCTAATTGCAATGATCAGACTTTCCAGAAAACAAAGTCCTAGTATATATTGTGTTAACCTCTGTCTTAATTCTAAAAGTTAAAAGAATGCCCCTAAGTGAATCATGATTAAAATTACATTGGTTGTTATTTTGAGGTATGATTTATTTATCATATAAAGCAAGCACCGTATTTCTACTTCACATGGAAACTTTGCCAAGTACCTTTTCTACATCTATAAAGTGTTTCTCACCTTTAGACGGTCAGTGTGTTGGCAGAGTGGTTAAGGGTGACAGATTCTAGAGCCACACTCCTAGGTATAAATCCTGGCTCTGCCATTTATTATACATGGGAGTTTGGACAAATTACTTAATTTTTTTATATCTTGGTTTTCTCACCTTTAGTCAGGATAATAATAGGCCCTCAGTAAATATTGGCTATCAGGTATTATTACTGTTACCATTGTTTTGTATATGAAATTCATTTCCCAAAAAAAATCACTGAATTCCTAGAATTAATCCTCATTGGTCATGGTGTGTTACTCTTTAAAAAAAAAAAAAAAAAAGTGCAAGAAAAAAATGGAACTGTCTTATGACCCAATGATTCCACTTCTGGGAATTTATCCAAAGAAACCTGGAACACTAATTTGAAAGAATATATGCATCCCTACATTCATTGTAGGTTATTTGCAATAGCCGAGATTTGGAAGCAGCCCAAGTGCCCATCAGTAGATGAGTGGATAAAAAAAGCTGTGGTACATTTACATAATGAAATACTACTCTGCTCGAAAAAGGAAGAAAAATTTACCTGTATGACAGCATGGGTGAACCCGGAGAACATTATATACTAAGTGAAATAAGCGGGTCAGGGAAAGACAAATACCATGTGATTTCACTCATATGTGGAATCTAATGAAGAAACTGAACTACCAAGCAAATAGAGACAGACTCATAGAAAGAGAGCAAGCAGACTTTCAGGGTTAGGGGTGGGGAGGAGGGGGGGGAAGTTGGGTAGGGGGGTGGGTTTGGAGGGATTGAGCAAAAAAAAAAAAAAAAAATAGAACTCATGGACATGAACACCAGTGTGGTGATTGTGGGATGGGGAAGGGGCGTGGGTGGAGGTGGACGAGAGGATGAATGGTGATGGAATATAAATGAAGTAAAAAATTAGTGCAGGACTTCATTTGTCATTTTTTAAGTTAGGTTTTTTGCGTAAATTTTCATGAGATAGAGCTGTTGTTTTAGTTTACATGTTTTACTTCTCATATGTTTGCATCGTTGGTGGGTCACTTTGTAAAATGAGTTAGGAAATTCCATTTTTTAAAATATACTAGACTGGTAAGTACTATTTGCCACCATAAATACTTTGTGTCTGATGTTACCAGTCCTACTTTTTATTATTTGTTTTTTTTCCTAATATTTATTTATCCATCTCTTTTATTGAGCACATACTATGTAGATAAGTGCTGATTTTTATCTATCTTTAATGTTTCTATGTTTCCTTTGTTTTGCCTATTTTTTTTTTTAAAGCAGATGCTCTTTGATGAGCCAATCTGAATCTTTCATTTTGGAGTGAGAGGACTTAACCTAGTTTTGTTTATTATTATATGTGTCATGATTGGAATTACTTCTTTCAGCTTATTTTGTTTTCTGAATTTATGCTTCCTTTGTCTCTTTTTTTTTTTGCTTTCTGTATTTTACCCTATAAACAATTTTTATTTTATCATTTTCCAGTGTTTTATATAGTATATTCCCAATTTTTAAATCTCCTACAGATTCTCTTTTAAGTCTTTGGAACATTTTAAATTCATCTTTCTCTAATTCTCAAATATATTGAAAGAACATATTTTGAATCCTAATATTAATTCTTTTAAATGAATTTTTAACCTCCTTTCTATTTCCATTTTCTCTCCCCACTCCTCAAACTTTTATGTTTTTGTTCTTATTAAGGACTTGGAGCCAAATCAATTTGAAAAAATACATACATTTTAGTTTTCCTTTCAAAAAAATGTTGACAGTTGTTTTTAGCTTATCAACTAACAATAGCATTTATGTAGGTTGCGTGGCTAGTTGAAGGTTATAGTTTCAGAAGTGTCAACTTTCTTGGGTTAGTTGAAAATTAATTTATATTAAATTTCATTTATATTAAATTTCATTTATATTAATTCAAGTAATGCTTCTGAAGAATACTGAGCATTATAATGTCTGAAATGTTGCGTATCCAAAAATATAATACTTTCATACATGTCAGAGACACCTTCCCCAGCCCTGCTTCCTAAGTAAAATGATTCCCCCTTACAGCTGTGAAGATGTTGCTCAGTCATCTTGCAGCGCTCTGTGTTCCAGAATAAAAGTCTGCAGGAGGCTGATGTTGTTTTCTCAGGGAAAATCTGTTTGTTGTTCTTTTATTTTCTTGCTACAATGCTAGAGCCACATTCACTCCTTTCTCCTTGTTACGCAGATGTTGGTTTGGGTAAGTATAGGCATGCGTTTGTCAGCATTTTTTCTTCTGGAACACGGTGAACACTTTTAACCTGTGCTTCGGTCTCTGAGAAAACTTTCCTCCACTGTGTCCTAAGGAATCCTTCTGGTTTGTCTCAGGAAAGTGTGTGTGGAGGGGATCTCTGTGGCCTGCCCCACACCTCTCTGCTCTGGGAAAGCGTCTGACGCTTGTCTTCCGTGTCACTGAGTTTTGTACCATTTCAGTTCTGCTCTTTACTGGCACCTACATGGATGTTAATTATGCAAATGCATTTCCCGCCTCTGATGATGGCCCCTTTTCTATGCTTCTGCCTTTGATTTCCTCATGTTGTCCTTCATCCTCTTCTGTTGTGTTTTGATATGTTCTCTTGTCTTTTGCTTTATTCCTCTTCTCTATGAATGGCTGTTTACTTCCCAAAACCATGGCTTTTTGAATTCTGTTGCGGAGCCGGCGTTTTCTTAAATTTTCTTCTGAATCCTAAAATAGATCCTTTCCAGATATGGCTCTTCAGGATGATATTCTTCTGATGTGCAGATGCCGCCCCCACATCCATCCTCACTCCTTTGCCCTTCGCCTCCTGCTGGGAGTAAGTCATTTACTTAACCGTAGAAAGAGGAGCGATCCACTCCCACTCATCGTTGGCCAAGAGCCAGGGTGTTCAGACCCTTTTGTCCTTGTGGTCTGTCCACTTGGGTGGCTGAGGACAGGCTCACAAGGATCCACTCCTACCTGCAGGTTCCAGGAAGAACTCTGCCCTGCATCTCTGTTTAAGCAAGCATGTCTTCCAGCCCCACTGGCTGCTCTTCCGATGTGCTGGAGACATGGGTGGGGCGGGGCAGCGTCTATTCCGAGACACCCTGCTGCTGGGGTCTCTGCGCTCACGCACCGTGTCCAGGGGGAGTCCATTGTCCCAGCGTGTACTGCTGGCGAGCGTTGTTCTCTCTGACCCGAGAAAACATGGGCCTTTTCCCCCATAATAATTCACAAGTGATGCTTACTTGTGGGAAGGAACAGCTCTGCCCTGTTGGAACACAGGGTGTCCCCAAAACATGTATTCACACTTTAACAGCTGATAGCTCAAAACTAATGTTTCTTTTCAGCCAGACGAAGCTTTGAACCAAGGAAGGGCATCCTAAAATGCTACTGGGAGCTTGGGAATGCAGCTGAAGTACAAACGCTGCCTTTAGACTTATTCAACGTGTGCACACACTTTTGGGGACACAGGGTGGATAGTTGGCTTTCATGCCCCCACTTCTCAGGTGGATGCTCAGGCCAGAGGACACATGTGTCAGAGCCTCACACATGGGGTGCGGCTCGGCTCTGACCCTGCTCTCGGCGCATTCAGTGACTCGTCGCCAGAGCAGGAGGACAGGAGCGTGGAGCTTCCCGCCTTCTAGAAAGGTCTCCCTGGGGTTGCACGCGCGGTCAGCGCCCTCCGTGACACACACACACACACACACACACACACACACACGACGTTGCGTTCGCTTTTGCCTTTAAAGTGTTGTGTTGTCTCCAAGTTCTCTTGGAGCAGGAGATGGAAGCTGGGGAGGGAGCTGAGCCTGTGCTTTTCCTCTGCTGGGGGAATTGATCTTCCTGAAAGCCTGCGCAGCCTGCTCTATGGGAGGGCCAGGGACATCGCTGGGCAGGCACAATGATAGGCTCCAGAGTCATAAATTCATCATGGGACGCTGACAGGAAGGTGCCCCCTGGACGACACGAGCTTGCAGCCCAACCTTGGAGCATCTGGCACAGTCCTTGGGGTTTGAAAGGTAATTTTTAATAGAGAAATGGGCAGACTCTCACCTGACTTAACACTTGGTCATCTGGGGTCAGCGGCTTTTGTTCCTGTGATGCCAGCACGTTATTTTGTGTACAGCATGGTGTGTATGTGTGTGTGGGTAGGGGGTGGGGGGTATAAGCTGTGGCTTGCTGACTAGGAGGTGAGTGTTGGGGGGTCCATGAGCAGCCATGCCACTGAACAACTGCTCTCAGACAAGTGAGTTAACCACACGGAGCCTCACTCCCCTCATTGTGCAATGGGGATCACACTGCCTCACAGGGCTATTGTCAGGATTAAAGGAGGTAAGGACAGCAATGCCGCACAGGGCCTGGCATCCAGTAGGCCCTCAAGGGTTAGCTGTGATTATTAAGGATGGGTAAGGACCAGATCGTTGTGTTGTGTTTTTTTTTGCTCTCCATGTGTGACCCGTGGCGTCTGGGATTTGTGCCAGACATTTGTCCCCAAAGCCTGTAGGCATTGGACATCTGAATGACTTCTGAGGTCCTTGCCCAGGTTCAGAGCAGGCGCTTCAAGGTCAAGGCCCTCCACCAGTGGGCACTGCCCAAGGAAGCAGGAGGTGGGGCTGGCACAGTGACCGCACAGCTTCACAGCTGTCTCTGTGTCTTGCCTTTTTTTCCTGGTGGCTTACATGTGCTACTGCATCAGGCCCATTATCCGTAATGAGGCACTCAGACTGTTTAACAACCCAGATGCGAGGGCACTCCTTCCTGAAGGGCTCTGTGGCTGTGAAATGAATCATTTCCAGAAGAAAACAAGTGAAAGCTCCAACAGCCGCCTCGCTAGACTAAGAGTAGTCACTGCCTGAATAGAGAGCACCAGCACTCAGGGGTCCCAGGCCTTTAACGGATTTTCTTGGGATGAATTGGTGCTTGCAGTGTGATTTGCTTCCCTGAGAGGGTGCTCAGGCTGCTGCCTATCATGAGCAAATGAGGGGGGAGGCGGCAGGTGCCAGGATGGTGAAGCCTCTGCTGGATAAAGAACAGAGAAGGGGAAGTTAGGGAAAGCAAACATCTGAACAGAACATGGCAGTGAGGGACTGAGAAGGCTGGCCGGGTCTTTGCTGTGTGTGCAGAGGAGGAGGGGGCTCTGTCTCGGAAGAGTCCAGAAGCCCAGGGGAGACGAGGTTCAGGGATCGGCAGCCCCGTGGTCAGGAGGAGGGCCCCCACTATTGCAGGGGCAGCTCTACTGCGTCTGCAGGAAGCTTACATATGGGGATGGGAATATGACTGGGTGGCAGGAAAAAGACCAACATTTTGAAAATCGAGCCCGATTTGTTTTGTTTTCCTATGTGTTGTTACGTTAGGCCGTTGAGATGGCGAAGGCAGTTTCTGAGCTAGTTCCAAAGCAGCCTTCTGATCGACCTGCAGAACTGACCCAGTGGCCAACTTCTGTTCAGCCAGGTTGGGAAACTGTAAAGCAGCCTGCTGTATGGTTCGCTGTTACTAACGAAACAAAACGAAACAAAACCAAGTTTTATATGGCCCGCTAGTTTATTTCAGATGGCCCTTGCAGAGATTCTTGCTATTTGTTTATTCAGCCAGACATTCCTCCAACAAATGCGTATTCGGTCCCTACCCACCCCCATCCACACTCCCCCCCCCCCCGACCTCCCGCCAGTGCCAGGCATTGTCCTGGGCCCTGAGAACAGAGATAGATGCTTATACAACTCTGTTCTCACCTCATTTCTGCCTCTGTGCCATGTTGGCACCCAAATCCTAGAGTGTTTCTGTCATGTCTGCTCCCACAAGCATGCTGGACAGCTGATATGCTCATTACATGGGTGAGCAAACGGTCTCAGAGTGATGGTCACACGGATAGCAGAGGAAGTGGTTGGTGAGTCAGAAACCAGAGTGCCTGTTCTGGTTCCCCATCCCCTCTTGTGCACCCAAATGAGCTTCAGATCTTCCTTCTCTCTCCGCCTGTTCATCAACTCCTATTTGTCTGTACCCTCACTCCCTCAGGGTTGAGTTACTGGCTTTTTAGGGTGACAAGTTGATCGAATCAAGTCCTCTGTGCTGAGGGGTAGGAAGCTAATCCTGGCTCGTTGTCATCCTTCTGTGCATAGACTGGTATCCTGGCACAAGGTCGTCAGCTTGTCAATCAAATCTCTCACCTTTGGCTCCAACAGACTGTTAACTAGAGTTGGGGATATGCCTGGACTAAAACTTTATAACTAAGAGCATATCCCTGCCATGTCACAAATCCCTGGACAGTAACTGAATTGGCAGCTTTTCATTTTTATAAAATAATTATCAGCATTTTCGTCCAGAGGTGGGTTTGGGGGACACCTTTGATTTGATTTTTCCCTCAGTGAAGACTTCCCGAAGGTAAAGGCTCTTCCCCAGCCCCAAGGAGACCCTTTCTTGTTGGGATTGACAAGTGGCCCCTTGCTCACCCGCTGTGCTCAGCAGTTGTCTTGCCCTAAATAAATCTACTTGAAGGTCGTATTTCCTCGCACGTGGGGTGGGTGTTTTTTATGGGGACTGAGAAGAGGTAGTTTATTGGCTTTTGTCTTGCACCTGATTTGTTTCTGCCAGATGTTGATAAGCAGCCACGATGCCATGCCTCCAGGCCCCGGGAGTATTCCTCTTATAAACAACCCCCTGTGGTTCCTTCCATCTGCTGGGAGGGACCTTACGTTATCAGGAGATGTTAGACTTGCAATTTCTCATCCACTCAGAAAAAATATCAGCAGCTGCAGGAAATGCACTCCCTCTTGTAAAAATTCATTCCAGCCCTGACTGGTGTGGCTCAGTGGATAGAGTGTCGGCCGGTTGACTCAAAGGTTCCAGGTTCAATTCCAGTCAAGGGCATATACCTTGGCTGCAGGCACATCCCCAGTGGGGGCATGCAGGAGGCAGCTGATGGATGTTTCTGACTCTCTATCGTTCTCCCTTTCTCTCTGTAAAAAAAATCAATAAAATATATTTTTAAAAAATTCATTCCAAGGAATAAGAGAGAGAATTATTGTAAAATATCTTCATCCCTGTCGGAATGAAAATTCTGCCTAATGGCCAGGAACCTCCCCTGGGCTTTGACTAGGAAGGACTGCAAAGATGGTCATTTCTTCTGTCTGTCTGTCTTCTGTGCTAGTCAGACTCCAGGACAGTCTGGTCTTCGGTCCTCATCGGAGCAGGTGCCTTCTGAGAGTCAGAGGTGGGCCTGCGCGGACCTGCTGGCACCAAGGCCGTGCGGGGAGGGCACTTTGTGGCTAGTGGCGCTGACCAGTGCATTGGAGCTCAAGGCCACCACCCTCCTCCCCTCTTTGACTTTGATCGCGATGTCCCTTGTGTTCTGATGTTTGAAAACAATACCCATCGTAGTTGTTTTCTCTAATTATAAAACAATAACAACAACAACAAAACACATGTCCTTTGTTTAAAGAAAAACAAACAACCTTGAATCTATAAATATATGTGGGCAGGAAGGCAAAAATGACTGGTAATGCCACCACGCACAGATACTCTCTGTCATCATGCTGATTTATGTCCAGCCTGGTATCCCTTAAAGAATTGATGTTGTTTCCACAAAACTGGAATCTTCCCGCACATCCTATTCCATAATCTGATTTTTCCCCACTTAATGCTTATTTTTCACTTGCTGTTATTTAAAAATATGTGTATTCTTCACTGTGCACCAAGAGACCATCCTGGTATTGTGAGGGTACAGCAGCACCGAGCCCGCAGGGGGCCTGCCCCCACTGAGTGCCCCTTCAGGGGCAGGGAGCAGGCATTACACAAATCATTGCACCGGCAGTCATGTGCTTGCAGCTTTGCAAAGAGCGATGATGGAGAAGGAGAGAGGACTGTGGGCGTCTGACCTAGTCTGAGAATCAGGAAAGCTTCCCTGAGGAAGGGGCATGAAGGTTGTTGAAGCAAAGAGCCCAGGGAAGAGTGAGAGAGAGAGATGACCACTCCGGGGAAGCTGAGAGCAGCTGAAGTGACTTGGAGAGTGAGGGAGGGGGCGGCACAGGTGACACAGGAAAGGTAGGGCGGACCAGATCTCTTAGAGCACCAATAAGGATGTCGGATTTACCCTAAGAATAATGGCGAGCCATCGATGGTTTTTAATCAGGGATATGGCTTGATAACACTTGCAGATTTAAATGAATTATTCTTTGGCAAGGAATGGGACCGTGGAATGGCTGTGAGAATTTAGGGGACTGCTACAATAGTGTAGGAGTTCAGTGCCGATGGCTTGGAATAGAATGATAGTGGGGATGGGAGGAATGGGTGGATCTACCTACCTTCTTCTATGTTGGAGGATATGTGGATCAGATGTGGTGAATTGTAGGATATGGAAAGCTGCAAGGGCAAGGACATGAAGGATGCTGCTGGGTTTCTGCCTTTTGCGATTGGACAGAGGCGCTGAGGCTGCGACAGGAACCCGGGCAGGGGCGGGGGGGGGGGCACCAGGACTCGGGGCAGAAATGGACCCTGGCTCACCATGAGCTGGGTGTGCCTGTGGGAAAGGAGGCGTGGGCTGCTGACTGGGTAGGATCGGAATGCAACCGAGGGCCCTGGGCTGAAGAGGTAGATTTGGGAATCATTAGCATGTGGGCAGCAAAAGAAGCCCTAAGTGGCTGAAATGGTCTGGGGCATGAGGGTAGCCTGCAGAGAAGGCCACAGCCTTTGAGCTCCTACATAGGAGGGTGGACCCTGGGGCCGGGCCCCCTCCGCTCCTCAGGCCAAGCCTTTCCGCAGCCCTTCAAGGTACCTTCTCTCCCTTTAGCCTCGGTGAACCCAGTCATGGGCTAAATAGCCAGCTCGCACTGGTTCATCAGAGCTATGTTCAACTATCAGGAATTTTTGAGCCAGTTGCTTCAAATGGGTCTAGGAGCACTAAAGGCCCGCTTCACAAAAACTGGAGCGGGTACGGTTCCTAGGCCTGGCCTACAATCAGGGCCATCTTCCCCGACTGCCCGCAGCTGGCCCTGTCCTCTGCTGCCACTTACTCCTGGTTCCTCATTCACCATCAGGCAATCAGAGGAAGGGACTGAGAGGTCAGCTGTTCCTGTCTGCTTGCTGGCCCCACCCTTGCCACAGGTCGCCCTTTGTGTGTGGGGTGACTGGCAGGGTGGTGGCCTTGGCCTGGCACTGCCTGTGTCCCTGCCACTCACCCCCAGTTCCCTGTTTGCTGTTGGGTGATCAAAGATATTGGCCAGGGAAAGGGACCAAGAGATGGTCAGTGGGCCTCATACTGACTGGTTGAGTGGTTGTTCTGGTCGTTCCGCCGTTAGGGTCAATTTGCATATTACCCTTTTATCATATAGGATTCACACAATGGAAATTGGCAAGTGCTACAAATTGGGACCTGCTCCCCATCCTCTCCTTATCAGCACACCACTGTTTTTAACCAACCTCCATTTTTGTTTCTGGCATTATTCTATAAATTATCTCCATTTGAATTTGAGAGGGAGAGTTATCTATGATCACTTTGATATCTTTCTTCTTCTCTCTTTTTCATTAATCCTCATCTGAAGATATTTTTTTCCATTGCTTTTTCAGAGAGGATGGAAGGAAGAGGGAGGGAGAGAAACATTGATGTGAGAGAGACAGTTAGGACCTATCCTAATGACCTCATCTTAAGCTGAATACATCTGCAAAGACCCTATTTCCAAATAATTCACTGGTACTAGAGGTTAGAGCTTCAATATATGTCTATTTTTGAGGGGCACAACTCAACCCATAGTGATGCCGTGTAACATAACCACAGAAATGGTGGATTCCAGGGATTAGGGCACGGACTATTTGGAATTCTGCGTAACTCAGTCTCCAAAGACGTCCTTTACGGAATTGTTTCATTTCTAACATACCTAAGATAGACTCCGTGCTATCCAGAGCTCCTCCTTGGGTAGCCTCACTTCACCCCTGTCCCTCCCTCCTCCAGTTTTGAGTGTATTGCGTGCCTGCCACACCGAACAGTTTCATGGGCCACACTGCCTCCTTTCCCCAGGGGCCGGCTCGGTGGATTACTGCCAGGGCTGACTGTGGTGCTTGGTACAAGAGACAGTACCAAGAGCTCTCCCATCCTTCAGACACGACCGATTTTGTGCTCCCGTCATCAGCAAAAGAAAGTTTGCTCTTGGTGTTTATTTTTTTGTCTTAAGATTTGGAGCGTGTGACAAATGGCTCCCGTCTCCCTGTGCGTTTGGGTTGGAGGACGTGGCTCTCTCCCGCCGGCCGCATGCCTGGCGGCTCTCCTGGAGGTGCCCTGTGCAGGCTGCAGCCCTCCCGGGCCGCCTGCTGGCTGGCTGCCCTGTCTTTTCATCTTCCCAGGAGCTCACTTCCCGCTGTGAGTAATGGCCAAAATTGCATAGCACTTAGAGCCTCTCTTTTATCTCCCCCCTCCCTGAGATGTCAGGCAATTCAAAAGGTAAAGCACACACTTTTATGAAGCAAGAGGAGTCTTGTTGGTATCTGTGTCCCACAGGAATGTTGAAAGCAGAACAGCTTCCCACTGTGTGTCCAGTTTATTCTCTCCTGGCACTTCCTTTTGGAGAATGTCATTGTCCTAAGTGACCATTGGGTTGTCTACCCAGAACAGCTAGAGAGGAGAGTTAGTCATTAGGAGATCCTTTTTGGAAATAGGTTTGGTTATTGTATCAGCTTTTATATCCTCAAAGGTTAATATGTTAATCAGCTTGATGTTTTTAACATGGCTATTTTGTAAAGAAGCCTCAGAGTGCATTGCAAGCTTGGGAAAACGGACACTTTCATTATTTTGTGTGTCCGCATGCTGATCTTTGCACCCCAAGATGACATGACACCCCAGGGTCAGGAGGCTGGGCCCTCTTGCTGCTGCTGAGGCAAAGTTCCAGACGCCTATGCTCTGACCTGGGTCCTTCGGGGTCAAAGCTTTGCCTTGTGGCTCATTCTGTGAAGACAGGAGAGGAAGGGCTTCTTCTGAGCAGGGACTTGAACCCACAACGTCGGTCTCATGGATCCTTTGTTCAGTGGCAGAGTCATGCAGGGTGATGAGCCGAAGACCAAGGCTCAGGAAGTGGGAGCTACAGTGTCAGGTCTGAGACGCATTTGTGTATCAAACAGGCACACGTCGGCTACCCACAATGGACATCGTGTCTTTCTCTGCAAAGTGAGGGCTCAGCTTTTCCTGCAGGGAACCGGGGGGGGGGGGGGGGTTACATGAGTTCATAAGAGTGAAAGTGTGATGGCCCAGGGGAAGAGAAAGGGTGGAGATGGAAGCAGCGGAGCAAGTACTTACTCCATGCGCCCCGAGTTTCTGAAACAGCCTCTCCACCGGCCTCGCCTAGCCCATGGGAGGTGACGGGAGGGAAATGCGCAGCATGGCGTGTGGCCCCTCTGGTCCAGTTGTAAAGCTAAGACTTGCACAGAACAGGCACTAGCTGCACGTTGGCTGATGGAACAAACGTATGTCAAACAAAATACGAGAAGGCAGAGTTAGGCCCTGCCTTTCCAGGATCCCATAGTCAAGCTGAAATGTGTGCCATGGGAGGTGGGGATGGGTACAGATTGATGCTGCCTCGAGGACTTCAAAGGGATGAGAAGGAGGCGGCGGGTGTTGTGGTCCTGACAGCGTGTCAGGGGCCCCAAATCCCAAGGCGGGCTTCATCAGTTGAGCCCCTGCTCAGTCACAGAAGGAACTTAAAATCATGTAAGGCTGTGCTCCGCTGAAGCACATATAAGTTGTCAGTGTTATGAATAGCAAATTTCAAGCCAAACTGAAACCCTGGGAGGTTGTTTCATTCCCGGGTTTGAATTTGGGGACGCCGTTGGCAATTGCAATTTGTGGGAGCTCTTCCAGGAGGCGCCAGCCCCCAGCCCCAACACGGGAGCTGACCTTTGCTTGGCCCCACAGCCAGATGAGCCTTCCATTGTGTTACTAGACTCCTGGCACCCTCCCAGGCCTCCAGGCCCCAGTGAGGTATGAAGCCGAGAAATCAAATGGTCAGAGCCCTCCAGGGATTTCAGCCCAGACTTGGCCTCTGATGCATCTCGGAGCCATTTTCCTAGCTTTAAGCTGGCCATGTTAGGCCCAGGTTAGACAGTGATATGAGCGCCGCTTGGCCAACCCCTGTCTGCGGTTTTTAAAACACGGCCCTGAGGAGGACTGACATTTAGCCAGTCTGTAGCTATTTGGCTCAGCTAAGCATTTATGGCTGAGATCCGCTCTGACTGGTCACTGCTCACGCCACACCACTGTGAGTGCATGTGAGTGTGTGTGAGTGTGCGCGTGCATGCATGTGTGCGTGTGCATGTGTGTGCATGTGTGTGATTTGTTGGTGCTGATAACTTGCTGGCCTTTGGGGCTTGGAGGAGTTCCTGTATTCCCTGTCAAACATCCAGGTGTGGTGACTGTGCAGGCATTTCCTCTGAATAAGGGAGACAGACACATGTTGGCAGAAAAAAAAAAAATAGAAATCTTTTCCCCAGGACTCAGCCCTCACAGGCAGTGCTACGGAGCCCAGCTCTGAGGTAGTTGGTTCCCTAAGACCTCCCCTCCCTCACCACAGAGGAGCAGGGCTGAGAGCTTCAGACTCACACGGATCCGAGTTGCGATCCCCGTCTTGCCACTTAAGAGGCTGAGTGACCCTGAGGTGGGCACCTTCCTTGAACTTTCTCTCATGCAGGATGAACATAGCAAAGCCTACCTCACGGAGGGATTGTGGTAATCAGAGCAGTAACTGGAACGCCCCTAGAACACGGCTTCACGAGGAGTAGACGCTCAGTCCATGGCAGCTACGGCTGTGGTGTTATTGTTATGGTGTTTGCCTGGGGAGCGGGGAGGCAGGGGAAGAAAGCTCCGCTCCCTGAGATTTAGCCCAGGCAGTCTTGGGGGTCACAGTCCCCTTGATGCAAGAAAAAGGCATGTGGCATCTCTGTCAGACCCAGAATCCCGGGCCACTCATGCAGCTGTGATGCAGGAGCTGACAGCCTCCGACCTGGCACCGCCTGGAGGCCGCAGCACACTGCCATCCAACTCCTCTGATCCACTGGAACAAGTTTCAGACCGAGGTGCCTGCACTTCCTGTTGTCGGAGGAATCCCCCCACCTGTCTATTCTGCCCACTGATTTTTCCCTTGCTCTTGAGGCAAGATCGAGAGTGTTCAGGATGTCTGGCTGTAGACTTCCCTTGCTCTTTAAGCGGAAGGCAGACCAGAGTGTGGTTATTACATTTTACGGTTTGTTTTTAAGTAGGAGATGCTCTCAAGAAAGCCAGGATTTAGAGAAAGGTTGAGAAGAAGGAGGCTTGCATGAAAGAATTTACCCACAAGGCGCTTTTCTGCTGAACCCACACTAAGCGGGCTGTGTGTTGGGCTCGTCTGTGGCATGAAGGTCTGTCTTCGGGCATGACAACCTTCTCACTGGTGGCCCAGGGGTGGCTCGGGAGAGGAGGCTGCAGCACTCCCAGAACGGTCTTCACCTCCTTCACAAATGGACCTGAGTGAGCAGTGGGCAGTGGGCAGGCTGTACAGATGGGACTTCAAGAAAGATCCTCAGGTGCCTCCTCCTCCCGGGAAGCTGCCACCACATCCCCACATCCCTCCTCCTGGAGCTTCCAGAGCTGCCGTGGGGCGTCAGCCAAATGCTCCCCGCTTTCTCCCATGATGTGATGCTGGAGAAAGCTTTCTGTCCCAGGACTCACTGTCCATGCTCTGCTGAGATAAGACTCTGACTTCTCCATAGAGCCCCAGGGGCTGCTCAATTCTCTGTCAAGGGGCTGGGAATGTGTGAACCCTAGAGAAGGGACACCCAGCACAATGATGAGGCTGAGCCTGAAGCAGGCTTCTCCACCATGGTCTTGAGCTCAGTTCCTTGGATTAGTTGCTCATCCCTTAGAGATACCCAAAATGTGCGTTTCAGGGCGCGGCTTGTCTCTTACTCCCCGGGGCTGATATTCCAGTCTCATTTCATTCCCCTCACTGATGGGAACGACTGCCTCCTAGGCACGTCCACCACCCCTGAGGCCCTTGCTCTCTCATTGCAGTCACAGTGGGCGGCCTGGAAACTAGCCACGGAGCTTCTCAGATATAAGCCATCAGTGTTGGTACCGAGGCTTTAACATTCATGCCAGTACAGCAACTATAGTCTGCCCCTGTACCATACCAAAAGGCCTCTACATAGCACGAAACCTGGGGAACTACCAGCGACTAAGACAATTTTACCACCTGGGCCAGCAATTTGTGATCTGCTGGAGTTTGCTTCACACACTGGTGTGGGCATATGAATATAAACTACTTACATGGTGCTGAAGTTCTAAAACCTAGAAACTAACTTTAAGGTGGGTCCCAGATCAGTAAAACCACTAGTGATCTTAGAAGAAACACATGTAAAGAAACATGTTCATTTTTAAAGAATACCTTCACATCACAATGTATGGATGCCCATAGGGAAAAAGAAATCCTGAGTCTAGAATACAAAACTGCAGATCATAAGGAAATAATTTGCCATGAGGAAAAGTTAAGAGACTCAGGATGCTGGAGGGTTAAGTCTTCTAGAATCTTCAGATAATAAAACAATGTAAAAGTGACTATTTAAAAATGTATATTTGAACTTGTTAGAATAGCAAAGAGAGGAGAATTATAAAGAAAGAAGTATGGTGGGGGGGGAAATGGGTAAACTTGGAAAGGTAGGATTTCTAGAGATTAATGTTATTAAAATTGATAACTCAATAGATGAGTAAAAAGCATATTAGATATAGTTGAAAAGAGACTTATTGAACTGGATGACAGCCCTGGAGAAATTATCCAGGAAAGAATTCAGAGAGACACAAAGGTAGAAAATATAAACCGGATATTTAGAGAACATATTACGATATTATTGAGAGATTTTATTAAAATACTAGGGGCCCGGTGCACAAAATTTGTGCACTTGGGAGGTCCCTCAGCCCAACCTGTGCCCTCTCGCAGTCTGGGACCCCTCTGAGGATGTCCACCTGCTGGCGTGCCTGGACAGCCTGAGTGAGGGGCTGATGGCTGTTTGCAGGCTGGCCAAGCCCCCCAATGTGGACCCTTACCCCATTGGAGTGTGGCCAGCCTGGTGAGGGGCTGAGGGCCATTTTCAGGCTGCCCACAGCCCCTTCAGGTTTTGGGTCCCTACTGGGGTACCTGGCCAGCCTGTGTGAGGGGCTGATGGCTGTTTGCAAGCTGGCCAAGCCCCCCAGTGGGGTTCCTCACCCCATTGGGGTGTGGCCAGCGTGGGTGATGGGCTGAGGGGCGTTTTCAGGCTTTCAGGCTGCCCACAGCTCCCATTGACCCAATGTCCCAGCAAGGCTGGCTGGAATCAGGTTTCTGGGGTTTGTTTATCTTCTATAATTGATACACTGTTCCGTTAAGCCGAGGCCTAGGCAGGTAAGGAAGCCTCCTGTCTGCTTCAACTCATGGCTTCTAAAATTGAAAGAATGTTGCCTTAATAGACTCTAGGCAGGCAGTATCCTCCATTGCGCCAAGGCTTCTATAATTGAGACAATGTTGCAAATATGTTGTTGCCTGGAGCCAGGAGAAGCCCATCTGGCTGGCAAATAGTTTTACTCCTGCTGCAACGGAAGCTGCCTGTTTACTCTAGCAGCGCCGTGAGTGCCGGCCTCCATCTTGGCTGGGTTAATTTGCATACAGTCGCTCTGATTGGCTGGTGGGCATGGCTTAGGCATCCCAACGGAACAGTCAATTTCAATATTACGCTTTTATTAGATTAGATATTGTTAAGATTTTTGAAGAGAGAATAGGAGGTCCATAAGGAAAGTATACAGGGAATGGCAGAGAGGAAACATTGGGAGTAATACTGGCTAAGAATTTTCTAGAGTTAAAGGAAGATATAATAAATTCCTAGGCTGAAGGAGTGCACCAAGTTCCAAACAGAATAAATACAAATTATATCATAGTGAACTGCAGAATACCAAGGATAAAGAGAATCCCAAAAGAAAAAAATAGATTAACAGTACTAGGAACAATTACTGATGGTAAGCTTTGTATCAGCAACAGTGGAGGCCAGAAAGCAACCAAATAAAATCTTCCAAATTATGAGAGAAAATAGTCAACTCAGAACTCTATTCAAGAGTGAGAGCAAAGATACTTCCTGACAAAGATTTGAGAGGTTAGCATTCACAAACCCTGTCTGCACAAACTACTGAAGAACAATTGAGCCCAGAAAATAATATGGAACACAAAAATTATTGGTAGAAAGGCTAGTAGGAAAATATATGGGTAAATAAAAGTAAGCAATGTCTGTAGAGAAATAACAATAATACGATGACTCGTTTGGAGGCGTTTAAATATGAGGTGGGAGGTGATAATGATGACCGGCACTAAAGCATTGCATGATTTTGTGTTATTTGAGTAGATAACAGGCCTTATTAAACTTTAGATTTTAAGTGAAAATGGATATTAAAATTTTAAGGGTAACATATAAAAGAAGAGAAATGGAATATAGCTTCTAATATAGAAGAGTGGGCAAAGGGGGTTGGATAAATAACACTAAACCAAGTCAATAGAAAGCAGGAAAGTAGGAAAAAATGAAGCCAAGTAAGAACATAATCATATAGCTCACTGGTGGCACCCTGTGAGACCTGAGCGAAACATGCCATGTAGTCCTTCCTTCGCCTTTTTATGGTGCCATGTCGATTTTTTTTAAGCAAAATAAAAACATGAATGAGACAACAACAACAACAAAAAGAGTGAGAGGTGACTTGCATAAAGGATGAGAGGTGAATACACCTAAACCAGGACAGGTAAATAAAAGTTTAAAAGAGAAACAAATTTAAAAGAAGAGGATGTCTTCTTGCACTGAGACCTAGAATGAGATGATGTCCCTGGGCGTCAAATGGAGCATGAAAACAGGCATTTCCTGGCAGAGGGGATGAGCTATGGGCAGTGATGTCATTGGTCAGAGCGGTCAGGCTAGAGACTTGCTCTCAGGCAGAGGGAGGCCTTTGACCTGGCCTGCGTGCGTGAGCATCTGTTCGGTCGTCAGTGATGAGTGGCTGCTTGTCCTTTGTCAACCCTCAGGGAGGCTCAGGGCCATGCTGACAGAGTCAGGGGATCCCCTTGGGCAACATGGAGCTGAGAAGATAGATGGGAGTTATTTCGAGGTCGGTATAGTATATATTCATTGCCCAGACACAGTGCGCTGTATGTGCTTATTCTAAAAGGGAAGTTTCCTCCCAGAACCAACATTCGTCCCTGAGCTGGTGATCTCCTCTGAGAACATTTCAGGGGTCTCAGCCTGAGGTTCTCCTGAGATGTTGGAGCCTTCTGGGTGGGGCCTCAAGACACTTGAGGAATCCTCACTTGGATAATGGAGTCCTCCCCGCATGCTGCCTGAGGCCGTCACATTGAAACCTCTTACATAAACAGCCATGTGCACAGTTTCTACAATACCATGTTGTTAGGTCCTCCCTCCCTCACACCGGGCCCTTCCCAACTCTCGGCACAGTGAGCGTGTCTGACCAGGAACCAGGTTTCCACAGTGGACCAGGCTGAGCTAAAAGTGTGTCCCCCTTCATTTCAGAGGTCCAGAGTTTGATATTACTCTTAAGAATCCTGGATGTTGCTGGGCCTGATTGGTAGCACCCTGTGTCAAACAAGGAAGCAGCCAAGTGCCCATGGAAGCCAGCTGTGCTTAATAAACACCTGTACACACCCACTCCCGTGCCCCGGCCTTCTGCCCAGTGAGGGCTTGGTGAGATGCCTTTCCGGACAGGTCCTAAGCAGGAGCTCCAGGGTTTCCACGACCCGTGAATCTCTGACAAGCCACCTCCAGAGGAAGACCAGATGCCAGAGGGCAGGGTTAGGGGTGAGGCACCTCACTGGGAGATGGGGCGCATCCTAAGGCCAATAAGATCAGGGTAAAGGTAGGTCCTCTGAAGCACCCATATGCATTCCCAACGTAGCGCTCACCCCCACTCCCTTAAGGACATCCTTGCTTCAGTGTTTTCATGTTCCTCAATAGTGAAAATTGGAAATGGTTTAGGAGTCTTTCTTTCGAATCTACATTTTTAATAACATTTCTTACCCAGAGATATGCACGTGATCTCCACTCCACACGTGGAAGCAAGTGCTCCATCATTAATCTGTGTTGGTTTCTTACCGAAAAGATGGCATTTCTCAGCTGTCCTGGCCTTCCTAAAAACCCTAAATAACACAAGTTAATTATATCAACAAAATCAAAATTAGAAAACACTGGTAAAAAATCTATACATCTAATCTATACAAACGACAAGAATGATGGGTGGCTATGACACACACTGTGGCAGCCAACCAGCCTGATCTGGGTGGGCCCTGATTGCCCCCTCCCCTCTGGCCAGCCCAGTCCCTGATTGGCCCCCAACACCCTGAATGGGGGTGGGGCCAGCCAGCCAACTGCCCATAGCCCCTCCCCGCACTGGCCCAGCCTGATCCCACCATGCACGAATTTGTGCACCGGGCCTCTAGAATATGTGTGTGTGTGTATGTGTGTGTATTTAGATTTTCTAGTTTAGCTTCCAGTCCTTATACACACTGCTGTGTGGGAAGAGATCTGACTTGTAGTTCCCTAACTATCCTTGTGTGAGGCGCCAACCCTTCCATCTTGGAGCACCAGAGTTCCCATCTGTAAAGTGATGGTGCTGGACTGGACCATTGCTTTCGGACCTCACGCTCTAACTAGGCCCTAGCAATGGTGAGTCCAAGGCCCACAGCCGCAGGGCTGGAGGCAGACCAGGTCTCCCAGGATGTTCCAGAGGTCAGAGAGGTCCGAGGTGCCAGCCCTTTGCTGAGGCCCTGCGGAGGGCCATGGAGATGGCAAGGGCTGGTGAGGTGGGGTCTTATGTATGTTGTAGCACCCACAGAGGCGGGTGCAGCCTCCTCCCGGGGCTGGCTCTCCTTTTGAGTGAGGACTTGCCATCTACAAGGCCCCGTGCAAAACTGTTTATATCACCCGCTCAGGACATGCTCCCCACGACCTGATAAGGTAGGAATTTTACATTTAATAGCGAAAACCTGAGGCTCAGCAGAGTGGCTTATCCGAGGTCACAGAGATAAACTGCTAGCAGAACAGTTCAGTTCAACAGGCACCCTGTCATCATGTATCCCGGGCCCCCTTGGAGTGAGGCTTAACCTCAGAGTAGCTCATGCTCTATCATCTGCAAGGAAGGATGGTGACAGCTCAGACTTCGGGAGGATGAGAATACCAAACAGGCGGCAGCATAAAGCATGGGCGTCCGCCCTTTACCAGGTGTGATCGTCCTGAGCTAGGCCACCCAGGGAGTGCAGGGTGTAGACAGGAGCAAAGGCAAGACTCGGGCAGTGAGACCAAGAGTTCTGTGCCAGGCCTCCCAGTGCTCTCATGGGGAAAAGCCCAGAGCTCACAGGATGCCAAGGACGTGGTTGGTGTCCGCCTGCTCTGCGCAGCCTCTGCCAGCTCTTCTACGTGGTTCGCTGCTGTATTGGGTTCCAGGGTATTACCCACTTCCCCAGACACAGCTACCATCAGGGCAATGGAAGTGGGTTGAAATCCTGACAAAGCTCAGTTCTGTCCTTGGGAGGCAGGCGTCAGGGGCCTCGTGCAGGTGTCCTGAAGTCCCCAATCCTCCCACTGGCTACACAACTTTGAGCAAGTTATCCTGCCTGAGCCTCCACTTCCTCATCAGTCAAATGCAGATAGCATTACTGCGCATGAATTTGCGGTGCTTTGATATGGATGTAGTGCTGGAGACAGTGTGGTCCAAACCTCCTTCCCCTCTCGGCCCGCCGGGCCAGCTCCAGCTCGGAGCCTCCCGGCCCTCCTAGGGCTGTCCCTCTCCCTCTCCTGGCTGTGGCCTCAGCCCTCTCACTGGGGACCAGGCACCCTCCCAGGAGCATGCCAATCAGCTGTGGTGGTCACCGGGCAAGCTGTGGTGGTCACTTAGTGTAGCCAGGGAGCACCTTGCTGTGAGGTGATGGGTTTTTCACAGGGCAACACATTTTTCTTCAGCTTATCTACTCAAGAGCAGTTTGAAATGTGGTTGATGGTTGAGCTGGCCTTAAAGAAACTGAAGGACGGACAGGGAAGGGCATGCTTGCTGGGATGAGGTCCCTCTCCCATACCCTAGAGAAACCAGCCTCTCTCTTTATCCCACCCTCCTCCCCTCCTTGGTCTCTCCTTCAGTCTCAGTCTCTCAGTCAGTGTATCTCTCTCAAGGTCTGTCTGTCTTGCTCCATTTTGGTCTCTTCTTCTCTCCCTGTACCCCCTCCTCTTTCTCTCCGCTCTTTAGGTCTCTCTTATAGTCTCATAGTCTCTCTTACTTGCTATCTTGGTGTCTCTCTCTCTCTCTCTCTCTCTCTCTCTCTCTCTCTCTCTCTCTCTCTCTCTCTCTCTCTCTCTCTCTCTCTCTCTCTCTCTCTCT
>PVJC01027146.1:0-23477 GCA_004026665.1 Murina feae | reverse complement strand
CCCCCCCCCCCCCCCCGCAAAAAAACCCCACGAGGCCTGTATTAACTCATTTAAACTTCACCAGAGCCCTGTGACATTAAGTATTGTTATCCCCATTTTATAGATGAGGAAGCTAAGGCCCAGCAAAGTAAAGTGTTCAGGAGCCTGGAAGCTGAGTCCCAATCACTGAGCAGCATTCCCAGCACAAGAAGCAGGTTAAGTTTAAAAAACCGTTTGCTTGAGGTCTCTTATGGGGGGAAAGAGGGAAAAGCAGTTGCCTTTTTCCTTCTTTATCAAGGGAAGAAAAAACCCACTCTCAGCTCAGACAGAGGAAAAGATGGAAAACACATCTGGCAGAAGAAAGGCACCGAAAGAAAGGGGCAGGTCCGGCCTTGATGACTGATGGCAGGCCTGGCCCAAGCATCAGATGACTTCTCAATAACTGGGTGGTATGAGGTGGCAAATCCAGTTTGGAGCCTGGCATGAGGGTGATGAGTAAGTGCCACTTGGGTGTGGCACAGAGGGAAAAGGCTACAGCTACACAGGAGCCCTCATCTAGGCAGAGAACTTCCCCAGGAATGGAACGAAGTGGGAAGTGTCTAAACATGCTGTTCTGATATGTCCTACCCCTCCACCCCCTGGCCCCATCCCTATCCAGATCCTGTTCACCTGCAAACACCCTTCCCAAGCTCATTCAGGAAACCTTTCCCAAAACTTGTACTTCACAGCTTCATCTTTATGATCACTTATTTTCCACGCTATACATCTCAGCACTTAATTAGCTGGAGTGGCGCATTGTTCTACATACAGATGGACAGAGAGACAGACAGCATTTTAAACAAACCAGGCTTCTCAGCCAATGAGGAATTCTCAATGTCTTTTTAAAAAATATATTTTTATTAATTTCAGAGAGGGAGAAGGAGAGAGAGAGAGAGATGGAAACATCAGTGATGAGAGCAGTGAATCATTGATTGGCTGCCTCCTGCATGCCTTCCACTGGGGGTCTAGCCCACAGCTCAGGCATATGCCCTGACTGGGAATCAAACTGCAGTCTCCTGATTCATAGGTCAATGCTCAACCACTGAGCCACACCAGAAAGGCTTGCCAAGCAAGTTCCCATAAGGATAGTGTTTACCTGGATCGTGGCATTCGTCCGAGGGTCTGGCTCTTAGTTGAATCCACTCAGAAACCCTAGCTCCACGATTTCCAGAGTGGTTTGGACTTGGGCTGTTGAGTCACCTTGCGAAAGCTCCCAGAAGTGGGTGTACAAATCAGAATGCTAGTCTATGGATTTGCAAGGAGATGCAGACTGAATGCTATCTGTTCCCTGCATCCTGGGCAAAAATTAGAAGTAGCTTGCGTTTAACAAAGCTGAAGTCAAGGTGGAGATGGCGGGGTGGGAGGGTTGAAGAGTGATGTCCAAAAGCATGGGCCTTTTTTTTTTTTTTTTTTTTTTTTATGCCTCTGTAGACCTCTAACCAATGGAGAAATACCTTCCAGGTAGACCAGTACTCTGGTCATCCTGGCTGTGTGCATTTCTTTGGTCAGTTCCCCAAAGTCAGTGTTTACCTGGTAGAATTTCCCCATTTTCTCTTTTGTAATTTAGCAATTTTTATTTATTTTGTTTAGTGCACTGTAAGTTTTAGCTCCCAGCCACTCAAGTTGCATTTGCATAAGTTTAACTAGATAGATTAAGGGTTGGAGTTTCAGGCCACAGAGGAAAATGCTATATGCAAATCAAGAGGATAGTCACGTGGCCTGGATGAGTCAATAGGTAGCTAACCACAAAAAAAAGGAACCTGGACCCTTTTCTGTGCTGCTGCAGGGGGAAGTGGAAGGGCCAGGGTTGGCCACCAAACTGCAGCCCCTGTGTCAGCATGGAGTCAGGCAGTCCTAAAGCAAGTGATTACTTTAGCTCCCTCAGTCACCTGGGCATGGATGGTTGGCTTCTTTGAATTTAAAGGGAGTTAGGATGTCTCCCTTTTCTCTGTCCAGGCCCCCTCATGGCCCATCTTTAGTAAGCTGCCATCTCCAGGTGCCCCAAGCCATGGAGGTGTGACCCAGGCAGGCTCTGGAGGAGGGCAAACTTGGGTTGCATCCTGGCTCCACTGCTCAGTGGATGGGTGTTCTCTATATTGAGGTAACTGCCTTGACTTTTCCAAGCCTTGGTTTCATCATCAGTAAAATGCACAGGGCATGCGTGGAAAGAGCTAAGCACAGTGCCTGGCACAGACTGCACTCTGGCTCATATGAGATCTTAAAGACAGTAGAGGTCAATCAAGAATCTACATTCTCTGCCAAATCGGGACCCTAGCTTCTCCATTAGTACCACTGCTCCTTCCTCTGAGGTCTGAGCAAAGGACAAGGTCACAGGGACCCAGACTGTCCTAGATGGTGAGAAGGAGCTCATCATTGCCCTTGTGTGTAGTTGGTTCAGATCTGAGGGCAAAGCTGCTTGACCTGACCTTTCAGCCAACTCTGGGAGAGGGAAGGTCAGGTTTGAGGCTTGGCCTGCCATAGGCAGCCAGATGGGAGAGAAGGGTCAGAAAGGTTTCTGGGAGAGAAAGAAGATCATTAGGGAGTGCCCAAGAGGTCTACAGGATCCTTCTCAGCAGTTTGAGACCTGTGATGTTTTCTGGTAGAAAGCACACCCCCCTTCAAGTCGGTTGGCCTACCCCATGACATCAGCAGAATGGAAGCACTTTGCAGGTGACATCACTGTTGCCCAAGGCAACAACACCTCCACCTTAAGGTAGACCAGGAGGAACAAACAACCACCCCAATTGTAAGACACAGGAGCACAGAAGGTCTAACATCACAGGTGTGTTTCTCAGAGGATGGGCAAGAAGAGGGAGGGGCTGCAGGTCCCAGAGCTGGGTTGTGAGCCAACTGGGGCCTGGTCTTCCGGCCTTGGGTTTGGCCCAAGGGAATAGAGCACAGTGCTGACAGCTGCAGTCTTGTTTTCTTCACTGAGCTGTGACAGGGAGCAAAGAGCATGGCTCCACAGGGGCTTCTGGGCCTCCCTTCTACAGAGGGATAGGGACATCAGAACTATGGCTTCCCTCTTCTTCACCCTCACCCCCAAAGAAAGTGAGAAACAAAGATACTTAGATCCTTACTAAGGGGGAATAGCCTTCTTAGTGGCCACATGCAGCTGTGTGATCGAATGCACACAGAGGAGGAATGTCTGGAATCCACTGCCCCAGAGGTTAGAGATAGAAAGCAAGGTCTTACCGGTCACCTCTTACCCAGCTCTAGCACACCCCTTGGAATTCCTGATGGTTCAGTTAAACCTTTGGAATCCCTTCCTGCACAGTAGGTCATGGAGGGGTGTGGAGGTACCTGAGATACACCTGTGTTAAAGAGGACAGCTATAGGTGTCTTCTGTGTCCTGCCAAAAGGAAAGACAGCGTTGTGTGTACTAGTAAACTCACTTGGCTATTCTGATGCTCGGTGGTTTGTGGTTTCCACCCTGTCTCATAAGGTGATGCCTCCTGTTCTCCTTAAGATAAAAATTCCTAAGCAATGACTGTGAAATGCCAACACAACAAATGAAAATTGCAAAAAAAGGAAGAACTCTTTGCCTCAAAGGTAAAAACCTAGATGATGTGGTAGTTTTCCCTCTAAAGAGGTTTCAGAACAGGAATTTCCATGTCTTTCAACTTGAAGGTATTCAATTAAAGTTTTTGATTTACACAACTGCCCATAATTTCAGGTGCTCTAACACAGCTTCCCTGACTTCTGGCACAACAGTGGCTAAAGAAATGATCCTAATTTTTTTTATGAATGTAGCCTTTTCAGGGTTATAAATAAAAAGTGTTTATCATTAGCAGAGAATATTATTTGTAGATTATGCTTGGGAATCTGATCCTCAAATCAGTTGTCATGATCTTTTGTTCATAAAAGTAGAATAGCCTTTTAAAAAAGAAAGTACCTACTCTGTCCATCAAGTACCTACTCTGTCTGAGCCAAGCCCCATCGTAGATTTCTCTTCCTCACAATAGCCCTTTGAGGTAGGTCTTATTCCAGTTTTATAGGTGAAGACACAGGCTCAGAGAGGCCAAGCTACTTACCTAGAGTCACAGAGCTTCAAACCCAGATCAGTGGCTCCCATAACCTTTGACTCTTTCTACCACCTCAGGCCTCTGCTGGACACCCTAGCAGTGAAGGTAAAGGTAGCATCAGAAGCTCACAAAATCTAAGTGTCAAATCAAAGGTGAGAAGGCAACAGGCAGAGATCATCAGCTCCAGGTTCCCTCTTGCTGTGACATGCTCTGTGATATTCGCTGATGGAGCACATTTCCCCCATCTGTTTAATGGGGACAGTAGCAGCCAACATCAGATAATTTTCAGAGCACTTCAGATTCTCAGATGGCAACCCCTAGAAAAAATACAAAGCCCACAATTTTCAAATGACTCACTTCCAGGTGGATAACACAGTGGGACACTCACTGCTTGGGAGGAGGGCTCACCTTGAAGCCATCCCAGGCTACTCCTTCCTCCCTCCTATCAGCCTGGATCAAGTCAAAGGGAGGGCGTTGCCCTAATTCTGGTCCTACGTGTTATGCAAGACCACGTGCTCATAACAAACTGTTCTCCTGGGAGCCTGTTTCAATAGCCTCCTTAGTAGCAGACAGGGGACCCGCCTGCAGTTCATGAAAGGGTCCTTTGTTCGCTGAGACTTTGTTCCTGAATCGCTGAGGAGACAGGACCACAGTGTGCCTGGGTTGGAGGGTGTGGACGGAGAGCAGGGGATGCCTGACACTCCTGTGTGCTGCTCCAGAATGCCCCCGGGGCATCCATGCCACTTTCCTGAGGGCCCACCCCGAAAACCACTGCCCAGTGCCCCAAGAGTCCTCACTCCCTTTCCCTAATCCACTGCGGAGAGGGCTTCTCCATCCTCTCGGCTGAAAAGCCATTTCATGTCCCAGGTCACATTCCCGTTATCTCTTCATTAAGTCTCATTCCCTGCTTCCTGCTTAAATGCCACCTAAATTGTCACCTGCCTTTCCCTAAGCAGTACAGGGGAGGAAAGCCCGTAGGCATGTCTGATGTTTCACACACAAGCCAGGTCACTGAGCAGCAACATGGGGACACTGAAGACCTGGACAAGTTAGTCCTGGGTTCGAATTCTGGCTCTGAGTTATTGAATGAGTGGCCTCACCTCTCTGTGCCTTAGTTTCCTTACCTGTGAAATGGGGACAGTACGTCCTACAGACATGAAGCATTTTGCACAGTGCTTACCTCTGGTGTGTTGGTTGCCACATACTAGTACTAAACCCTCCCATGGGTGACGGGGCCTTGTGGCTTGTTGGATTTTCTCTGGAAAGAAGGACTTGCTCATCACTGTGCCTAGGATTGCTTCCCTGCTCCTTCGTTTACCTAAATCTCATCAGACTCTGCAGTCCTCCATTCACCTTTCATTTTAAGGAGGTGGGTGTCAGAGAGAGAGGCGGCTGGGGGTCAGATAAACTGACACTGGGGTTCATTCCTGGGACGTTTCCTTGGTAAATGGTGGTGGTGAGTCAGTCTGCAGTTACGTGGAGGCCAGCCAGGCTCTGGTCTGTCTCCAGGGCTGCATCTGGAAGGGATGTTGCTCACATTTCCCAAGGCACTTACCACTGTTGGCACTTGGCTTTTCTGATCTCAGGGTGCCTTCCAGGAGAAAAACATTAGAAATTACTTCATCCAGGACTTTCCACTCTATTCCTATTTCAGGTTCTTACTCCTGGGAGTAAAGGCAGTAAGGTTCTTTCTTAGTCCTGACTCCATTCATTTATTCATTCATTCAGCAAGCATGCACGGCACACCTGCACCTTCAGTGCCAGGCATCAGACACCACACTGGTTTGTCCTTCTAGGAGCTCAGAGATGGAGGAGGAACTTTCAGTGGATGCTTCCAGACTGGAGTGGGGAGCTATGAGTTTCCCAGGCCCCAAGCTTTCTGCTCCAGCTCGGTGACAGCCCCTGAGGCCTTTAAAAGAGAACATGGAAGTGGGGGAGACATCTTAGCCATATCCCCAGACTCCTCGAGTTGCTGCGGGGATGTTGGTGACCCTCCTCTTCCCAAGGGAGTACCTAAGATGCACCCTGCGGGACAAACAAATAAAAAGGAGACCTGGCCTTATCACCAGGACCATAGGCAATACCATGTCCTTTGCAGGGCACTACCATGGGGCTTCCATGCCATAAGTAGGTTCTATTCTTCTATCTTGAATTGGGGGATTCAAACAAAGGCCTTCTGATCCCAGAGTTGGCCCCTTGGCTACCATAAAGAAGCCTCTGCAACCTGATTAGCTCCTCTGAGCTAAAGAGCTTTGGGCTCTTTCTGGATGGCCTTGGGGCAGGAGTATGTCCCGGTGAACTTGGCAGTGTCAGTGGCTGCTCGCTGCCTGCCCCACTGTGGACCTGTCGTTGGTTCAAGGGCACCTACTTTGGGTCAGGTAGAAGCCAGGGCAAAGCATGGGCATCACTCGCCATCACGTTATCCCTGTGGCTGGAAAACGATGTGATTGTAGATCAGTGATGTTTCGTGTCATTCTCAGGGAGGGTGTCCGTCTCTCTGTGCTCATAGGTGATTCTGGGGGTAGTTTTGCTGCCTGTACCTGGCCTTCCAGTCAAGGCCCCTGCTTTCCTTGAAGGATGAGAACTGGGTGGCTGTGCCTGGTTCGGCCCTGCTTTGGGAGGGCAGGCAGATGCCTGGCCCTGCTGTTCAGCCTCAGGTCCCTGCAGCAGAGAACACAAGCCAGGAAGCCGACCACAAGCTCTTAAGTTTTTTACAACGGGCTTGGCCTCCCCCTTGTCTTTGTGTCTCTTGCTGTTTCCCTTTATTAAGATGAAAGGGGTTTTAGATCTCTGCAAGCACCAAGCATGAGTGTGTGTGTGAGTGTGTGCGCATGCGTGAGTGGGTATGCATGTGTGTGCCCCTACCAGGAGGCCACAACTCTTATTTCCCTTTCTCCTCACCCATCCCCCTCTCTCTCCAGCCCCTCTGGGGCCCAGGCATTGAGTCAGGTAACACCCAAGCCACCGGAAAAACAACTTAGGATTTCTCCGTGTGGGGGCCAGAATCCCCCTAAGCCAGGACGTGAGTAAGAGATGTTGGGGTGGGGAGGGTGGCGGGGGAACTGTCTTTAATGTGGCCATGGAAAATCCCTGGGGGCCCATCCCCCATGCTGAGAGGCCCGGCTGTCTTTCTGAACTGGGCTGGCCTTGTTCCCAACAGTAAGGAAGGTGGCTTGTGGGTTCCAGCAGTCTGTTTAATTCCATCCACCCCAGCCCTTCCTGAGAGCGGGCAGCGGGTGTGCAGGGGAGAACTTTGTGTCCCCTTTGTTGTCCCTTGTATTACTCTCTGGTTCCTGCTCCACCCCTCGGGTCTCCTCCCCATCAAGCCGGTGTGTTTGCTATTGTCTGGAACCTGTTTCTGTCCCTGACCTCCCTGCCCAGCAGCCAAAGTGTGGCTGGTCCTGAGCATTCGCTGCTCTGCTTGGGGGTGGGGGTGGAAGAAAGAGGGCAAGTTTGGGGTGTCTTGGCATGCCTGCCCTGAGGTGGGTGTTCAGGTCCCCTCCTCCAATGTGCAGGTGCTCTTGTGGGTGAGACGGGGCCCACAGACAGGGAAACTGAGAAATACAAGCTGGAGCCAGACAGGTCCGAGGGCTGCTTCGCCGCGTAGCACCGTGCTGAGTTGTTAGCGCGCCCCTGTGATTTCAGGTCTCCAAGTCTCAGGTGGGAATCGGGGGTCCAGGGAGGCCCTTCGGTGCACACTTGCTATAGGAAACGCTCCTTCCTAGAACGGAGCCTTGAAGCAGGCTTTCTTTAGAAAGTGAGTGTGTCCAGCATGCAGGGTGTGAGCATACCGGTGCGTTCCCAGCATCTGATGGGCCCCGGGATTGCAAATGCCGTGTGCGCTGGGAGCAGGCAGCCCTGCATGTGGTCTCTGCCAGGCACTCTGGGGATCAGCAAGACAAACAAGCCCTGCCTGGCTCTGCCCAGGGAAGGCAGCAGAGGTATGAGACCAGGACTCAGGAGCTCATCTGACGAAAGGGAAGGACAGGGTCGTGGAGGAGGAGACTGCCCTGCGTCCGGAGCCTCAGGCCTGGCCTGGCCTCCACTCCTCTGCACTTTTCCTGCTTGTGTGGCCTGGAGGGTTTGCTCCACCTCTCACTGCCTTGGGCTCCTGCCTGGGAAACTCTGCACAGGTGAGAGAGCTGCTAAGGATGAGATCCACCTACACAAGTGGCTGGGCGCTGCCTGCACTCAGAGGGGCTTCACAAATACTTCATCTCCCTCCCCCACTTCTGTCCCTTTCAAGAAAGGATTTGTCTCGGGAGAGGGTGTGGGTGGGGGAGTGGTAGTGGGGGGGTAGGGGGAGAAGGCTCTGGAAATGGTTTCTGAGATAGGCTCGCCGTGAGGACGTTGGGTAGGGTTTTGAGCACAGAGACGTGAGGTGTGGACGTGGTGCAGGGAATGGTGGGGAAGTACAGGAGGTGTTTGGGGACAGTAGGTAATCTGAAGTGGCCAGAGCACACTGAAAGGAGCCAAGGGGTCCCCTAAAGCTGGTTGGAGCCAGGCCATGAACATCGGGCTCAAAGCTCAGTCCTATTAGGATGAAATAGGGACCCTCTGAAGTGGGGTCCCCCCAGAGCTGGGGAGTCTGCCTGTGGTGACTGGGATAAGGGGCAGCTCAGAGAAGCTGATTCCACAGGTCCATGCTAGCCAGGCCCGGGAGCCCCGTTCGTGTGACATCCCCAGGGTGGATACTGCAGGTGGGGTGAGCAGGGTACATGGAACTCTAAAACCGAGTTAATCACCTGGGTCTGCTGTGACAAAATACCACAAATTGGGTGGCTTTAAACAGCGGAAACATGTCCTCTCACAGTTCTGGAGGCCCAATGTCTGAGGTCAAACCACCTGCTACGCCACACTCCTTGCAAATGCTCCAAGGAAGAAGCCTGCTTTGCCTCGTCTAGCCTCTGCCTCCATCTTCCATTGCCTTTTCCTCTTGGTCTTTTTCCTCAGCCTCTTTATAAGGACACTTGTCATTGGATGTAGGGCCTACCCAGGTCATCCAGACTGAGTTCCTCTCAGGATCCTCAATTTAATGACTGCTGTAAAGACCCTTCCTCCAAATAAAGTCAAATTCACAGGGTCTGGGTATTAGCATTTAGATTTATCTTTTTGAGGCCTACCATGCTACCTACTACAGTGATTGCTGGTTTCGAGGTGCCCTAAAGAGAAAGGGGGATGTGGGCCTGGGCTCCGGGGAGCCCCTTCCTTGTCTCTTGACCTGCTGACCTCCCTGTCATCCCTTAGCCTCTTCCCCTTCCGCAACTCAGCCTAGTCAGTCAGTCTGTCTTTCTGTTCCAAGATGCTGTGATTTTCCGTGATGTCCCATGGGTCAGGGCCTCTGCTGTGGGGAGTCAGCATGGCTGCACAGGAGGACACCATGTCCTTCCTGGGAGATTGATGGCTTCCCTGCCTTCTACCTCTTCTGGGACAGGAAGGATGCGGGCTCTCCCACTCTCGTCAGGGAAGTCCAGGCTGCTGACCTTCCTATGCCTGGACTGGCCAGCTGCATGACCTCAGTCCAGAGGATGGGCTTGGCATCCTGGTGACTTTTTGGAAACCTTTTCCTTTTCTGAGCGTGGGCCTTGAGGAAACTCAGTGCTTTGGTGGGTGTGACCAGGCACCCTCTGCATCTGGCCAGTGTGGCCAGGTGCGGCGCCAGCAGAGCTCACCTTAGTGAGAAGGCCACTCCCCTTACCGTGTATACCTTCCCATGGCCTCACCAGTAGGCCCACCTCCTGTGGGCATGGGGGTGGGGATCTCTCATCTCTGCTCTCTTATTCTGTTCCCTCACCATCACCAAGGCCCAGTCTTGACTCCTGGGGCCTTCTGAGCCTGGGTTTCTGCTCGGTCTGCCTGGGACCTCCCCTGGATTAGGGAGGGGCAGTGGGGCTCTGGTTCTCGGGTCCTGGGGACCACTGACCATAGTCCGTAATATCAAGTGCTCCCTAAGGCAAGATGTCTTTCTCTTTGTTTCTAGTCCCTGGGAAGACCATGGGGAAGACAGTTCTGTAAGCCCTGTGCACAGGCCTGGCACATAGTCAGCCCTCATAAATGCTAGTTATGATTATTCTGAGGGTGGCTACTGAGGCTAACTGGGAGGCACTGGCCAGGAGGGTGGCGGGTCAGAGGAAGTTGAGCCTGGCTGGAGGTCCTGCCTAGGGGGAGAGGTGGAAGGTGACTGCAGGGATGCAGAGAGGGTTGCATAGATGCTGAGAAGGGGAGGTGCTAGGGACCCAGAACTGCACCCTTTCTACCCCTTTCTCAATTATTTTGTGCTGGGCCTCTTCCTTCCTATTTCCCCGCTTCCTTTTTTTGCTCACCCCCTCCCCCCACCCCTCTTACCAGGGCCTATGGCCTGCCAGGATCCCACCCCCACTCCCAATGCTGCTCAGCCCCTCTCTGCTGCCCCAAACTCCCTTTTCCATCCCTATTTGGGTTGCAGATGAAAAGAGACCTCAGCCAGGGATGCCCCGATGGTGGCTGTATGGCCTTGTCCTTGCTGGGGCGTGAGCCAGTCTGCACAAGGCCTTCTCCTCCCGCAGGGACCCCCGCTCTAGAGGGGTGGGAGCCGGTCATGGTGAGCAGCAGTGTATTCAGAGCTACTCTTGTCAAATCATCCGTGCAGAGTCCATCTGTCCACTGGCCCTGAGTTAGGCGAAGAGGAAGGAGTTTGTGGAGACATCTCACTCCTACATTCAACTGTCTCTTCCCAAATTTGTGATAAGTCAACTCCCACTGACATATTGGGTGCCTGCATTGTGCCCAGCCCTGAGTCTGCTGCCCTGGGGGAGACAAGGGCACAGAGCTTCTGGGCCTTCCTAGAGCTGTAGGTGAGAAGGAAGGACCCACTGGGGCGTGAACTGACAAGTAAAGAGCAGGAGAGTAACAAGTGATGGTACCCTTGGAATCAGCAGGGAAGTTGGCCTTACCCCCGCATGGGGCCTGGGTTCTGCTAGAGAGGAGCTTGGAATGGGGATGAAGCTGAGGCCAGGCCATAGGAGAGCCTCAGCAGGGCTTCAGACGGAATGTTCTAGGACCCAAACTCCTAACCCGGACTCGGGGTCAAACTGGGGCTGTGCATTCAACCTGTTCTTTCCCACAGCCCGATTTCTTCAAGTCCTGGGGAGTTTGGAGGACAGCTGGCTTTGGTGATCTGTGTGGGTGCCACTGGGCCGTGCCATCGGGCAGAGGGGGAGAGGGGTGGCAGGGCTCCCTCATGCCCTAGGGGAGCAGAGAGATGAGGGACAAACCACAGACAGGGAATCTTAGAAGCCATCCTGACCGTTAGTCTGTTCATGAGATAAGGATGTTGCAACTACCTGATAGTCTGAAAATTAAATGACAAAACATGCAAAGTACTTAGCTTCCTAAATATGGGCTGTTGATGAAAAACATCATCACTTTCACAACTTCTGTCTGTGGGAATCCCTGTGAGGTTGACAGCTATGAGAGCCAGCCTGCCTGGACCACCTCTCCCTCCACCCCCCTGCCCTGAGAGTCAAATGCATCTCCTCTTTAGGGCTCGGCTTTCTCGTCTGTGAAATAGGGCTTAGGTTAGTATAACTAAATTCTGACACTTGAATTTGTGGCTTTATTACCCCCAAACTGCAAAACTCCAGCACAAGGCCAGGCGCACAGTAAAGGTACAGCCCAAACGTATCCACAGTTTGGGTTGCCCTTGGCCCCTTCTTTCTCCAAGGGCCCAGAACCTAAGCAGTGAGAAAGGGACCCAGGTCACCCCCTGGGGTGAAAAGTGCTCTCTCCTGCCCTCAACCCACCTCCTTTATTCCATTTTGTAAGAGAGCATCAGCTGCTCAGAGGGTGAGGCCAGGGCTGGGCTGCCTTTGCTGTTGTAATTAGCAGAGCTAATTGCATCTGACAAGCTGGGCCTGGGGCAGAGCCTCTGAGAGCTCCCACACCTGGGCTTCAGTGACACTCCGGAGCCCCTCCCACCTCCTCTTCCGAGGCCTCCCCTGCTTAGGCAGGGGTGAACTCAGACCTGAGTGAGCATTAAAACCACATGGAGGGCTTGCAAACACAGGTGCTGGGCCCAGCCGGTCTAGGATTGCATGGGGAAATTTGCATTTCTAACAAGTACCAGGTGAACCACATTTTGAAAGCTACTGGTCCAATGGGACTGCTGGGTAAGCTGAGAAAGGGGTCCTGGGCACCACTACTGTTGAAGCCAGAGTCAGGCAGCTTTGGGTCGGGATAGGTGTGCGTTTTGGGGTAGAAGGCGTGTTGAACACATCGTGAGGTTGGACACAGACTCCCACCGTTCCAGATTTGGCGTAGGAATTCCGTCTGGAAGAAAGCAGGGAAGTGTATGTGGAGCTGAGGAGTTTCACACCCACATCTCTGCAGGAGGAGGGCACAGGGAAGATCTACAGACGAGGAAGGGTCCCGGATAAACAGGAATAAAACTATCTCCTTCTGCCTTTTCGTAGCCTATTGCTCACACACCATTTATGCCCCAAAGCTCATTTTGTCCTGTGACTCATTTGGTGGCTGCCTGCTTCCCCATGTGGGCTGTAGTGTTTTTACTGGCGAGTATCATGCTGAAGCCTCAGCACACAGTGTGTTCCTTGCGCACAGTAGGTGCTCTGTAAATCTGGCGCCATGGAAAGAACTTGGGCTGTGCAGGTAGAGGCAGACAGAACAGCTGGATCTTGGCCAGCTGTGTCTTTTCTAGCTGGAAAAGAACCTCGCCTCGGGCTTTGGTTGACTCATCTGTGAATAGGGGTAACCCACTGCTTAGAAAGCTACAGAGGTCACTGTGTACAGTGCCCAGCACATCCCAGCAAGGGCTTGATGAACAGAAGCATGCCACTGACAACTCTTAGTGGCGTTCACTGGATTAAACTATGGTGGAGGTGCTGTAGGGCTCTGGGGGGGACACAGGAGTGAGGGACCCCAGGGGAGGGAGAGGCCACCTTGGATTTTTCCCCTAGGGTCCGGCCAGGCTCAGAGTAACAGTCTGAGTAAATCACTGGTTCAGGCCAACCACCTGCAAACCTCTGCCTCAGCCCCTGCTGCCCCGTGACCCTGGCCCTTTGCCAAGCTAAGTTTAGCTGTGACCTGCATGGGCTGCCATGCTCTGTGGGCAGGGCAGGGGTGGAGAGGAACTCAGCAGGCTTCCTGCCGGCTTCCTGGCAAGCAGATAGGCCCAGCCCTCTGAGTGACCCAGGTTTTCAAAGCCAAACCCACCAAGTGGATATCTCAGATCACATGTGTGGGGCAGCCTCATAGACATTAGAGCTTTGGGCCGAGGTGGAGGTGGACATCCTTGAATTGGAGGAAAGGGGACCTTTGGGAAGGAGGGAGAGAGAGAGAGAGAGAGAGAGAGAGAGAGAGAGAGAGAGAGAGAGAGAGAGAGAGAGAGGTTTTGTGAGATGCTTCCAGCTATGTGTCCTGTCCCCACAGTGTCCAAAATTCTAACTGCCCAGATTCTCTCCACTCATATTTTTGTCCCCATGGCCCCCAGTGTTCCCAGTGACTTGGTTTGGGGAGGGGAAGTAATAGGCACTGAGCAGGCAGAGCCAGCCTGTGCAGAGGTTAACAAGGAACAGAATGACTGCTGGGATCCCCTCTGATCCCTGAGAGGGCGTCGATGTTTTACGTAAGGAGTGAGTCAGCGGGAACTTTACCTCCAGGAGGATCCTTGGCTCAAAAGGCTTCTCCCTTTGCTGGGGGGCAGGGTGGACCGAATGGTGTGCCAAGAGACAGCAATCCGCAGGCAGTGTTTGTGCTTTCAGAGCACTTTTGAGCGCGTGTTCCTCCACGCCCTGGGTCTCGAGCAGGGCTGGTGTGCTTAGCAAGTGAGAAAATGGGTCTATGGGGAGGAGCCGATGCTGTCAGGTGCCTCCCGTTGGCCGGGCATCTGCTAAGCCCTTGAAATGCATTATCTCGCTTATTAACTCAATCTCCCCGTGAAGGCGGGACTGCTGCAGTGGAGCCCCAGAGAAGCCAAGTGACTGCCCAAGACCACTCAGCAAGGAGCAGAGGCAAGGTTCAAGCCCAGGCCTATCTGCTTCTGCCGCCCGGGCTCCTCCCACTGTTTCTCTCAGGCTCCTGTCCAGGTCTTGTTTGTAGCCCTACTCTTAACAGTGCTATTGTGGGCTCCCTGTATCGCGCCAGAGCTCCTTGTAGGGGCCATTCCATCCCGAACCCCTGCAGTAAGGCTCCTCTGCTCTCCCCATCTCATCACAACGCCCCTTTTACAAGAAAATTTGCTTGGGGGCAAGCATTTTGCTAAGTGCTTTATTTGAATTCTCTCAATCAGGCTTTACCATAGAGGTAATATCCCATTTTATAGATGAAGAGACTGAGTTTCTGGGAAGTTGAATGATTTGTTTAAGGTCACATATGTAGTAGGTGCACGTGCTGGGTGCTAACCTAGTCTGTCTCCTCCAGAGTCCTTCCTGTTACCCCCTCATACACGGAGTCAATTGCTCCAGTGGGTTTGGAGTTTTGAACCTTGCTGCCCCAGGACAAGGTGACCCTTATAGCCCTTTATCCTCCTGTAGACACCAATGCAGGGAGCCCGTGGGAGCTTCAGGCAGAGAGGACTTCCCAGTCAGGGCTTGGTGATGACACCACTCCCCAGTTGGTGGCATCCTACCCTATGTTGACATGGAAACCAAACCAACCTCCTGGGTGGGGAGTTGCCAAGGGCTATTACTTTGACTTGTCAGGACCTGCTGAGCCCAAAGGTGTATGACTAAAGGGGAATTCAAATTATCTCCTAACTGGCTACTGCCCGGTATTCTAGTATTAATACTCCTTTATCTTAAAACTTGATTCACATTCATCCACCAGTCTCGTGGCTTTGCTTTGGACCACCTGGCAAAACTTTCCATTAATGTTTCTCTAATGTAGAAACCAGGGCTGATCTCAATTACCTAACAAGCTGCTCTTTGTCTGGGTTAAGAAAAGCTGGCTATCTGCCCCCGCTACTTTTTTGTCACCCTATCTCCTTCCAATGTGACTTCCTCCACTTTCTCCGGTCCTCTACTTCCTCCTCAAGTGGAAACAACCCGCTTGCTTCCTGCTGACACATCCAGCTGTGTACAGTGTGGAGTCACATCTGGGCAGCAACTCAGGTCATTTACATCCTGGCGCTGCCAGTAGAAATTGCAGAGGGATCTTAACTTGGTGACAGGTACCTGCTGCTTGGCACCATTAGGATAAGAACCAAAACAGGTGGTTTTCAGGGTGCAAATTCAAGATCAGAGAACGGACTCAGGCAACTCGAAGAAGCTTCTAGCAGCACGTGTTGGCATGCACCAGGGGTGTGGTGGGAGGAGCTCTCTGCATTCTCTCTGTTGTTCAGCAAGGATCTCATTTGGCCATTTGCTCTCCTAGCTGAGGTCTCAGGCAGGAAGGAGGCAGGGCAAGAGTGGAAAAGGCCCATTGTCATTTCCCAAAGTTTCCGCTGAGTGAAAAGAAGGCCTTGTGCAAGGCCTACACTGTGAGACAATGCTTCTCAGATTTCAATGTGGACGGGCATTAAAATGCAGATTGTGGTTCAGTAGGTGTGGGGTGTGGCTGAGAGTCTGCACTTGTCTCAAACTTCCAGGAGTTACTGCAGCTGTAGAGTGTGAATGGCAATGATGGTAAAGGGTTAGTCCTTCCCCAAAAGTCCCTTGAGACCTAAAAATTCATTTATCCTGGAGGAACGGAGTAGCCCCTTTCTCAAGTAAGATGTCCCATTTCACGTTCAGATGACTCATGATAAGAAAACCAATGACTGGTGTGTCTCCAAGATTGTCCTGGGAAAGACCCGAATTTGGGGTGGGGTCTTCCAGATCAGAAGGGTTTGCAGTAGGGAATGATAAGGGCTCAAAACTGCTTCAGAAGCACAGCTGTTCAATGAAAACGTGGTGTGCACCATTCAATGTGCTGTGTGTGCCATATGCATGGATCACAGCATCCATCAATGCAATGACTCTGGGTGCTATGCTTCCCTGGTGTACAATAAGGAAACGGGCTCAGAGATATGGGTTAACATGCCCAGCACCACACAGCTAATCAATAATAAGGCTGGCTTTGGAACCCAGTCCTCTTATCCATTGGGCTTTACTGCATCGAGGAAAGATGCATTGCCACACAGCATTCATTTGGGGAAGAAGGGGATATCTTATTCAAGACTCTCTGGGTTTCAAGTGATAGAAAAACAACTCAAACCAACTTCATCATAAAGGGGAGTTTATGGGTTTATATGATTTATAAGCCAGAGGCAATGGCTTCAGGCATAGCTGGGTCCAGGGGCCCACTTTCCTCTGTGTTGGCGTCTTAGGCAGACCCTGCTTTGAGGTAGCTAGGAGCCAACAGCATGCATAATCATGTTCCCCTGCCTCCGTCTCCCATTGACCCTGATAGAGTCATGTTCAGTCCTGAACGAATCACGTGGTGGGGTGGGGACTAGTCTTGGGCCTGGGTTATATGCTTCCCTGGAGCTGGCGGTGTTTATCCCCACCTAAGTCATAAGGTCTGAGCTGTAAAGAGTTGGTTCCCAGGGAAAGTGGGGTGCTGCTACCAGAAAGAGGAATGTCTGGGAAAACAGCAGAGGTCCATCACGGTGGGTTATGCAGTCAGGATTGCTGGTGTGGGACAGTGGGGTGGTGGTTCTCCACGTTGTACTGAAACAGTGAGGAGATGGTGGGTGGGTGCGGGGAGAACTGTGGACATTCCCAGATCCACAGGCCAGGAGCTGGTGGGAGGGTCCAGGGAAGAAGAGTGTGGAGGGAAGCTTGGTGTGATTGTCGGTCTCTTTCTGTTTCCAGGAAAGCTACAACCATGGCGCTGGGGCTCTTCCGGGTGTGTCTACTGGTAGTCACAGCCATCGTCAACCACCCGCTGCTGTTCCCGCGGGAGAACGCCACGGTCCCCGAGAACGAGGAGGAGATCATCCGCAAGATGCAGGTGCTTGAGGAGAAGCTACATCTGGAGCAGCTGCGCCTGGAGGAGGAGGTGGCGCAGCTGGCAGCCGAGAAGGAGGCCCTGGAGCGGGTGGCTGAGGAGGCCCAGCAGCAGAATGAGAGCCGCACGGCCTGGGACCTGTGGAGCACCCTCTGCATGATCCTCTTCCTGGTGATCGAGGTGTGGCGGCAGGACCACCAGGACGGGCCCTCACCCGAGTGCCTGGGCGGGGATGAGGACGAGCTGCCTGGCCTGGATGGTGCCCCCCTCCGAGGCCTCATCCTGCCCAACAAGGCCACACTGGACCACTTTTATGAGCGCTGCATCCGGGGGGCCACGGCTGATGCAGCCCGCACCCGGGAGTTTGTGGAAGGCTTTGTGGATGACTTGCTGGAAGCCCTAAGGAGCCTATGCAACCGGGACAGGGACATGGAGGTGGAGGACTTCATTGGCGTGGACAGCATGTACGAGAACTGGCAGGTGGACAAGCCGCTGCTGTGCCACCTCTTTGTGCCCTTCATACCCCCTGAGCCCTACCACTTCCACCCAGAGCTCTGGTGCTCCGGCCGCTCGGTGCCCTTAAATCGCCAGGGCTACGGCCAGATCAAGGTGGTCCGGGCTGACGAGGATACGCTGGGCTGTATCTGTGGCAAGACGAAGCTTGGGGAAGACCTGCTGTGTCTCCTCCATGGCAAGAACAACTTGGCGCAGCCCATCAGCGAGGTGGGAGACCCACTGTGTGCCAGAGGTTCCCCATACCTGGACACGATGCAGGTCATGAAGTGGTTCCAGGTGGCCCTCACCAGAGCCTGGCACCGCATCGCCCACAAGTATGAGTTCGACCTGGCTTTTGGCCAGCTGGACACCCCGGGGTCCCTCAAGATCAGGTTCCGTTCGGGGAAGTTCATGCCCTTCCACCTGATTCCTGTGATCCAGTGTGATGACTTGGACCTATACTTTGTCTCCCACCTTCCCAGGGAGCCCTCTGGGGAGACCCCGGCATCCAGCACTGACTGGCTCCTGTCCTTTGCTGTCTACGAGCGGCACTTCCTCCGGATGACATCGAAGGCACTGCCCGAGGGGGCCTGCCACCTCGCCTGCTTGCAGATCGCCTCCTTCCTGCTCTCCAAGCAGCGCCGCCTGACCGGCCCCAGCGGGCTGGGCAACTACCACCTGAAGACGGCCCTGCTGCACCTCCTGCTCTCCCGACGGTCCACCGACTGGAAGACCGGGCAGCTCGACGCTCGTCTACGTGAGCTGCTCTGCTTCCTGGAGAAGAGCCTGCTTGAGAAGAAGCTCCATCACTTCTTCATCGGCAACCGCAAGGTGCCCGAGACCTTGGGACTCCCTGAGGCGGTGCGCAAGGCCGAGCCCCTCAACCTCTTCCGGCCCTTCGTCCTGCAGCGAAGCCTCTACCGGGAGACAGTGGACTCCTTCTATGAGATGCTCAAGAACGCCCCGGCGCTCATTAGCGAGTACTCCCTACACATCCCCTCAGACCACGCTAACCTGCCCCCAAAAGCTGTCGTCTCGTAGAGCAGCCGAAACCTCGAGGACCAAGATGCGGGGCATCCCACTTGTCCACACTCCCAGGGGCATCTGCAGGCCCCGTCCTGGGGAAACGGCGGGCTTCGTTGGGAGCCATGGCTCAGCCTGGCAGAGGCCCTGTACTGTGGAAGAAACAGAATCCCAAGCTGGGAGACAGTTTGCTCTCATGCCGTCCGGGCCTGCTGGTGAAGCTGGTATCTGGGTTTGGGGACTGAGCTTTTGCAGTCACTTTTGGGTCATCGCGAATGGCCAAGACGATGACGGAACACTCTATGGACATGGAGTTAGGGAAATGCAGCATCTCTTTGGGTGTAATTCTTTTTACATCCCAGGTCCAGCCTTTACTTACGTATCAACAGAAGGAATGCTGACGGGGTTTATGTTAAGACCATGCACCCCTATTTCCAGGAACCCTCGGCCCCGGGCACCTAGTAAGGACAGATATGGGTATTCACTACCTTCCATCCATGGCCTGCACGGCCTGTGGCTGCCATTTTTTATATTATTTGACAAAAAGACCAAGTAGAGATTCAAGGCCCTGAGTGGCTAATATCTCTGTTGCACAGAAGTGGGTACTTGGGGGCAGAAAGAAGTTCAGTTTGATACTTTTCAGCCACGTCTTATCCAGGGTACACACCCTTCTCCCTGCCCCTTTCCCCGCATGCTGTGCCCCAAGCACCATGGGCACCGCATACCATGCTAGGTACCAGTTCAGTGGTCCCTTGCCCCTCTTTGATCTCCCCACAGCAGGTGGACGAGGGCAGGCGCTAAAGGTAGAAGTAGATAGCAAAAGAGGGGCACAGGATGACTGGGGTGAAGGCCACCCTGGCACCCTGGGTGCTGGGATCTGGCTTGCACTCTGACCTGTGATGCCCAGTCCAGGGGAAATTGCAGAGCTGAGAGGTGAGGGTGCCGTAGCCCTGAGTCCTTCTGGGAGCAGGAAACCCAAATCCCAAGCCCAAGACCCCCTCAGTATCCTTGCTGGGTGGCCCTTGCTGGCTGCACAGATGACTGAATCACTAAGAATCCAACAGGGGCTCGGCTGACTGAAAACACACAGACAGCATGGCAGGCCCAGCCCCAGGCCTCAGAGAGGCCACCTCGGCACTGCTGGGGGCTGCGGTCACTTGGCGGGCACCAGAGCCTGCGGGTGGAGCTGGCCCCTGTCGGCAGGCCTGGTTCAGGAGGGTTGGGAAGCTGTTCCTCCTCCACTTGTGGCTTCACTGGTCCTTGGGGATTTCCTCTCTTGGCGTCGCCTCATTAACCCTTGCAGAGAACCAAGGAGGAGGCAAGAATGTGTGTGCCTTCACCAGCACCTGGTTCTCCCTCCAGGGTGAAAGCCGGCTATGCCTCCCAGACAGCATACCCAGTTCCACAGGGTGTCAGGCTCACCACGAACTGGAGAAAGGACATTGTCCCTACCCCAGGAGCGCTCTCACCAGGCCTGAGTGCTCATGATGGACAGTTTGCCCGACAGGGTTAAGTGAGGGGGGAGGCTCAGCCACAAGGGAGCATTGACGTCTGTGGGAAGCCTCCCATGCGAGCTGCAGTTAGACAGAGCAGTGCTTGCAGCTGCCCTCCCCAGGCTCACCGTGGCTGGGACCAAACCTACCCACGTGGTCTCCACACCCCTCATTCTACTGGGATTCATTTCCAGAATCAGGGTGAATTTCCTTATTTATTATACCCTGTGCCTCACCCCGCCCCCTTCGTCTTTATCTTGTTGTGCTTGGAAGAGACCCCCACCAACCAAGAACCAGCCCCCGAGAGGACAAGACCAAGCCAGACACTCCCTCGGCTTCCTCTTTGCTTCCAAGAGAAAATTCACTGGAAAAAAAAAAAATACCTTGTTTATACAAAGAAGACAGAACTCAGCGGGGAAATGGGGATCTTTTATCCATCAAAGCAGCTTCTGAAGCAGAAAGCAGCAAGGCTCTTGGTGTTTCTTGCTGCCTTATTTATATTAACGGAAGAATTAAATTCTTGCAAGGAGTAGAAACTGGTCACGGTGTTTGTTTTTACTTCTGGAAATCTGTGAGGTTCCCAGGGCAGAGTTAGAAAAGGGGGTGAATTTGGTGGGTTTCCTATTGACGAACAGAAGCTTTCACTCTTTTTTTAAATTCTTATGCTTTCAGGAAACTTTTTTAAAAATAACAAATAGCCCAGCCCATGTGGTCAGGGCCCCATTGCAAGCTCAATCCCCAGGAGTACAGGAGGCAGCTGATTCATGATTCTCATCATTGATGTTTCTAACTCTCTCCCCTTCCTTTCTGAAATTAATAAAAATATATAAAGAAAACAATAGCAAAATAGAACATTTGTAGCCCATCTTTGAGGCAGCCTGCAGAGTTGCAGAAAGGGCCTTGGAAGCTGGCTGCAGGGTGGAGTGTAGCCCAAGACCTTATTTGACAAAGTTTGACATGTACAAGAAAAATGTGGGAACGGGCAGCTTTTGATTTTCAAGGACAGATTGTCTTAGATGGATGAATTTTATCCTTTGGGACACCTAGGCCTTCCCACTGAGGACAGCACCACTGTCTTTTGCCAAGGAATCCTTTTCCATCCCCAGGATTTGTGGCTTTACCCAGTACCTGCTCGCTTGCTGGCCGGAATGCTCCGGTGCTGCATTTTGCTGAGCCTCTTCACCAGGCTGAAGTGAGTAGGGTCAGCCCAAGGCCCAGAGTTTAGTTAGGTTGGGGAGGGCCCTACATCCTCAAAAAGTTCAGCCCCTGCTTCTGCCTTGCTGAGGCACAGCCCAGTTGGGAACCAGCACTTTGGTTCATAATCAAGGTCATCAGAAACACCTGGAGAGCTTGGTCAAATGCCCCCAGCCCACCTTGAACCTACGTGGTACCCATGTAAGGCTTTATCTCTAAAGCTCCCTCTAGTGACTGATGATATCCCGAGTTGAGGATGGCTTTTTACATCCTTTCCAGATGAAAAGTTAAAACTCATGGCCTGCTTGCCCTACAGAGCTGTTGGCAGAAGCCAACGGGCCTGCTTGGGATCAGCTACACCACAGCTTCCCGCGAGTGCCTCACACTCACACCAGTAATAAGAGCAGCAGAGAGATGGTGGGGGCGGGAAAAGCTGGTGAGCACTTCTTTCTAGCAGGTCATCAATAGTCTACAAGCATTTATTGGGAGCCTGATATACGAGGCATTGTGAATGGGAAAAATAAATCGGACCAAGCCTGTGCCCTGGGACGGACAGGTAAGGTGGCCTCTCAAATCCTCACCTGGGAAAAGTGCCATAAGAAAGAGGGCAGTGTGCTGCTGCTGGAGTCGAAGGGGAAGCCAAGGTAGGGCCTGCCTCCCCCGGGGTGGTCCCACCCTACTCACCTGGTGATCACCTCTGTGCCACGCCACAGACTTCAGTGGAATCTCTAAGAGTCGGGCTCAGGAATCTGCATTTGCCACGTTCCCAGGTGATTCTGGAAGTTCAAGAACCATTGATAACCTGGAAGGAGTAGGGCAGGTCTCATGGTAGGGTGCTGCCTGATACAGCTCCTGAAAGAGGACAGCCCTGGCCAAGAAAAGCATCCTAACCAGCCAGAAGCATGAGTGAGGGTGGGAGAGCATTTAAGTAGCAGCTACTGTGTGCCAGGCACACTTCTATGTACCTTTATGTAGTCATTTAATTCCTATGTCAACCCTATAATGTGGGTGCTGTTACTTTCCAGATGAGGAAAGAGAGGCACAGAAGGGTTACTGGTAAGTGACTTGTCCAAAGTCAGACAGTGGTGAGCAAAGCTAGGACTGGAACCCAGGCAATGCTGGGATCTGTGCGGATATGTACTGAGAAATCATAGCAAATAAGTTTTAAAATGTTGTGTAGGGTTGACCATAGAAAGCCCTGAGCGCTAGGCTAAGGTAAATTTGAACTTGATACACGAAGTCATTTCATAATAAGATTTGGACTTAATACAATGGTGAGCTATTGGGGATCTTTGAATGGGACAGCACCTTGATTCACCCCAAACTGTGAAGCCCTGAACTATGTGATGCTCGGGTTCAGTGCCGTGGGGGTTCGTGGCTGGCTTCCAGGGTGGGGCTGGTGGCGGCTGTGGCAGCAGTCGGTGAGAGTCCCAGAGGGCCTCTCTTCAGCCGCCGAAGGCTGTGGTTCAGAACGTTCTCATGCTCCGTCCCTGCTCCAGCTCCTGGGATAGAGCTGGAAGGTTGTTTGGTTTGGCCAGTGAAGCGCAGTCAGAGAGCGCCAAGAACCACTCAGTGAAGGAAATGTGCCTTCAACTCCTTCCACTCGCCTCATCCCCACCCACGTCACCCTCCTCTGCCTGGACCCACACTACCACCCGGGAGGGGCACTTTATAGAGTTAACTTTTCTCATTGCCATCCAAAGATAGCTTGTTTTTCTAACTTCTTTAAAAATAAAAATAATGCAGTCATGATACAACATTTTCAACCACTGGCAGAAAATTTAACCCATAAAAGCTCTCACTCCTGACTCCAGTCCACTCCTCGGCAATAACCAGGATGAGGCTTCTTGTATATACTTCCAATTTTTTTTCTATGTGTGTATCATGTGCGTGGATACATGCCTTTTGTTCTTGCTTACTTCAATAGCATCATACCATCTAACTTTTCTTGAACATCTTTTATGAACATTTGACTCTACCATATTCCTAAAATAGCTGCTTACTATCTCTCTGTATGTATGCATGTTCCCTAATTTACCCAACTTCCTCTACTGAGGAACACTTAAGTGCCCCCTGCCATTTATTTATTTATTTTTGCTATTGTAAACAACACTGCAGTGAACACTGCGCAGAAAGCTAGCTTTAATGGATTTTTCCTCTCCTGATAATTTCTATACGTATTCTGTATGTACTCAAACTACAATACTGGGTATGGATTCACCACCCAGCATTTGACCATAAAAATAAACAATTGCCTGGGATTTATTCAATCATCATGACGCCAGAGTGAAGAAAAGGCATTTTT